>BPLR01006860.1:0-15455 GCA_021605095.1 Caerostris extrusa
ATTGACGCATGGGTTAATCTCAATGTAGATTTGTACTAAAACTTAATTTAAAATAGTATGATTATATATTATGACTAATGATTAATGTAATCATAAATTATTGTAAATAAAAACCATATTATTTTACAACTGCATATATATCTCTATTGTAAGGGAGCAATTATCCTTTAATGTGAGTGTAGGGAAACGACTACAATGTTGATATTTCCAATTTTATCAATTCATTCATTCTTATTAGATTCCTTCTTTTAGCTGACATTCTCCTATATATATCTTGTTCAAATTTTCAATCGTTAATAAAATACTGTTTATTCATCCACTTAAGTTCAAATGCATTTTTTGAACTTGTAGTGGATGACACTTGATGTTAATACAGTTTTATCAAATATTAATTCAATAAATAAATTAAATTAATTAATTATAGTTTTTAGATTTAGGAGTTGCTTATAATACACCAATAGATGAAAACATAGAATAAACTTAAAAAAAATGAATGAAAATTATTTATACTCATGTTTGTGAAAATTGCAACACCATGAAGGAATCGTCATAATTGAATGAAATTTAATACACAGTTGAGTGGTAGTGGTACAAATAAATGATTAAATGTTCAAAGCAAACAAACAATAACAAGAGATCGGAATCAGTATTTTGTGTAGCCACCACGCGCCGCAATAAGTGCTGCTACACGACGTGGTAAGGAGTCAAACAAATTTTGAATGTTTGCCTGAGGGAAGAGCATTCCATATTGTTTGTATGCGCACCCAAAGTTCGTCTGCAGAAGCAACAGGACGAGGATCACGAGCGAGACGCCGACCAACGAAATGCCACACTTGCTCAATCGGCGACATATCCGGGAATACGCAGGCCAAAAGAAGAAGCTGTACCTGCCGCGTTGCAAAGAAGGATTGAACAGTCCTAGCGATATGAGGGCGGGCATTGTCCTGTTGAAATACAGCGCCTGGCAACTTTGTAGGAAGGGAACAGCTTGGGGCTGTAGAACTTCACTGATGTACCGGTTGCTGTTCAGATTGCCCACAATTTTAGCAATTGAGATCATCCATGATATGCTATGGCACCCCAGACCATAACTCCGGGTATTCGTCCACTGTGGCGTTCGATAATGCACTCCGGAAGGTGGCGTTCTGCCGGCATAGCGTCTGACACGAATGCGGTCATCATGGTACCACAAACTAAAAGCTGGATTCGTCAGAAAACACGACATGCTGCCAATCAGCACGCTAGTCTCTATGCTGAGCGGCCCATTGTAGCCCGCAGGCGGCGATGGTTTAGCGTGAGAGGGATCCTGTACAAAGGAGTCCTTGCCCGCGGTCCACACTGCAGCAGACGTCTACCGAATTGATGAAGCACCCAATGAAACACCTGTAGCTATTGACCACTGTGCTGCCAATTGTCTAGAGGAAGCTGTACGGTCCGTCAGCGCCATGCGGACCAGGTGTCTATCATCGCGAGTTGACGTCACATTTCGGGGTCCACTCCTGATTTCCGAGTTGTCCGACTCTCGTCCGTCCACTGCTTCCAAAGACGCATCACTGTGCTGCTGTTACGCTGCACACGAGCGGCTACTGCACGATAAGACAATCCAGCTTCACGAAGGCCGATGATTCTCCCCAGTTCAAACTCTGTAAGTTGTTCAAATCTCGCTCTCTTTCGTCGAAGAGGCATAAGTAACGATTGAGCTAACGTTTACCACTAGCAGATAACCACCGATAACCATACACGCCTCGCTACAGCCGTCTATTTATTCGAATCCATCCGCCGTTCAGAGGGCACTGCTCAGCATACGCATGCGCTACGGATTTAAAATTCCTAATTATTTGCATATCATGCGCTAATTTGCATTTCCGGAAAATTTCAGCTCACTCCCGTAAGTCCTTCATGGTATTTTCACAATCATGAGTTTATAAAGGACTTTCTGCAATAGAGAGAAAAAAAAAAGTAGGAATTGACTTTAAAATTTTTTAATATTACTTTTTTTATTATTTTGTTAAAAACTATAAAAATCCTATTAAAACTATAATCAAAGTCATATTAATTATTAATAAATGCCCCACTCATGTAACTAATGGAAATACGCATAAATTAAAGTGTAAGAATAATTAATATTAAATACTTTATCCCTTTTTGTAATAACGATATGCGTATACCGAATATGTGTATGAAATATGTATATTGAAGTATGTATGTATATTATGTCATTTAATTTAAAGTTTTCATCAGCACATTTTAATAATATTAAACAAGGATTTTAAATTTACATATTCATGATATAAAAATAATGCAACTGTTGAAAACAAAGATACAATGCTTGATAATGGCCTTCTTTAAATTCTAAGTAAATCAGCAGGGATTAACAGAGTGTTTTGCTTCGACAAGATACTATCATTATCTACTTAATTTGATTTTCAGATTTTTCCCTTTTTCCCACACTTTTGTAGTTATCTGGGCAATTACCGGCAAAAGTCCCCAAAGAAGGCAATACATATACAATAAGGCTCTATAAGAAACAACAACAAAGCTGATCCTTATATCAATATGCAGTGGCATGTATGCATACAAAATAATAAATTTAAAATTTACAACACACATTACAACATTTTTAAACTATCATTATTTCTTTCATTTACACAATCTTTGTATAAATAACTATAATTATACAATATAAATTACACCGATATTTGTACAGAAGATTTTTTTATCATAATTAATATTAAATACTTTATCTCCTTTTTTTGATAACGATATGCGTATATCGCATATGTGTATGAAGTATACTATATTGTATGTATATTATGAAGTATTATTAAATATACATTATGAAAATTATTATATGCCATTTAATTTAAAGTTTCATCAGCATATTTTTAATAATATTAATAAAGGATTTTTAGTTTGCATATTCATGATATAAAAAGTAATGCAACTGTTGATAGCACTATTAATTTCTCAATGTGCACAATAGCATAACTCTATTTGATTAAATTTTGACTCTAGAGACTTTGCTTAAAATATTTTACTTATTATTAAAATTTTATGGATATGTGTCTATGAATAATAAACTTTAACGAGATATATCTAATTTAATTAGTCTCAAAATTTCGTCATACATAAGTTTCTTTTGGAAAATTTTCCATTTTCCTAGCAGACATGAGCAATTAAATGAACCTAGGGAAATCCCTTCATTCTACGGAATAATGCGACATTAATCAAACAAAACTTAATTTACAATATTTCTGTGAAGAAAATTCTATTAAAAGATAAGTAAATATTGAAACTTGTAGTGTGCAGGTTGTGAAGTGAATTGTAACTGGGTGTGGTTGGGTTGAGATACTTGAGGCAGAAGTTTGAGAACACACGCACAAACACCACACACTTTAAGGATATAGCAGGACATAACAAGCAGCTGTCAAATTTATGCATGTGTCTTTTGAAGGTTAGGGCTAACTAAAAATCATATGGATTTAATACTAGTAGCGCCATCTATGTGTCAGCCTATGAACCTTTCAACCGCCTGTTATAATTATAGATTTGGGGAAGAATTGCACTTCTAATCGGAACAAAAAGATTCTCAGGTACACGAATGATGTGTGAAATATACTTCGTCTCCAGGTGAGAGTCTGTAGGCCAACACATACGCAGAGGGCGTTAAATATTTTCCTGCCGGGTGAGACTGTAAACTATAAGTTTCGCAGCAGAAGCGCGTGATTGTGCTGCTGTATTTGCTCTCGGGTGAGAGTCTCGAGGCCTACTGATCATTTCTTCTGAACACCACAGGGAGCGCTCTCGCCAGTGTGTAGAAGGAAGTATGGTTATAAACTCTATTTGTTTAATATTAAAATGTTATTATAACGATTTCTAAGAATATATGATTAAAAATACATTAGTCATATTTCATACTGAATAGACAAACATTTAGCAATTGCAATTTTGAAGTGTTAATTTATTCGA
This sequence comes from Caerostris extrusa, assembly GCA_021605095.1. Lineage (NCBI taxonomy): Eukaryota > Metazoa > Arthropoda > Arachnida > Araneae > Araneidae > Caerostris > Caerostris extrusa. The sequence goes on from BPLR01006860.1 coordinate 3,970, forward strand.
ACTGATTTAATTTAACAGAATGGAAAAAAAGTAAACAAAAAAAGAATTTTTTTTTTTCAAAGGAATATAGGCACATTTAATATATTTAAAAAGCAAGGATTTTTTTCCATTTTTCTCTATATGAAAATATTAAGCAACTTACGGAAGTTGATGTTTCTGAACAACAGTAATAACCAAAAAAGAAGAATGTTTAAAGAACTACACTAAATAAAAATTACTATCTCTTTTTTTTTTTCAAACACGTGGTACTTCATTCATAATTTTTTAAAACTTTTCTTGCACACTTTAATATGCGAGGCAAATTTTTGACGTAAAGTTCTCTTTTTACTTCTCATTACATGGGGGTATATCTGCACATTTTTTTTACAGACATCATCTAAATTACATTATTTTCAGAAAAACCTAAAAGGAATACTCCACTTAAAACATTTTTCCACTCCTTGCTAACCATCATTCAAAAATCTTACTTTTAGTGACTTTTTTTTTTTCTGTCTTATTCTTCTAACTTATGTAATGCAATTACGAATAAATCTTACATAAATTTGTTATTTTTGCACAAAATAACTACGGCTGATGCTGTTTTTACCATTTTCTAACTATGTGCTTTTAAATAAAACCGCAATCTAATCTATGTGTAGGTTATATATAACATTATTCCATATTAAAGGCTTTTATCATTGTATTTCATTCATCTAGATTGTACAATGAAACTAAGAAGTAGACATATTCCATAGAACTTTTCTCATCAATTTGCCGTTTTACCCTACAATAAAACTGTAGCTGATGTTTCTTTCTTTTTTTTTTATCAATGCGAATGCAGATGCGATGATTTTTTTTTCTGGAAATCATCATAGATTTGGCATTGTATATAATATAAAGAAATAAAGAAACAATACATAATTTTTGAACAATATTGTAAACATTCAATATAAATGCTTTTAAAGCTAACATGAATTGATAAAATAGTATCAAAATATTATAGTCATAATACGAATGATTATGTTGAGATAGATACAGATACAAAAATAATAGATATAGATTACATCTTCTATTTTTTTTTAAAGTAGGACGCTTGCAAAAAATGCTAGTAATTTTAAATTAAAATTTTAAATTTTTTTTTTTAAATAACCTAGAATAAGAATTTTTTACTTTTTATTCAAAACAAGTATATAACAGCTTTTATAAACTAAAGACATATAAGTTCAGCTTTATCATGAATTATGCAAATTCGTTTGTTTATAGTAAGCATGTGAGCCTTCTTCTGTTTTGTTATAAAGCGAAGTAAACCAAGATCTATGTTGTCTTGCTTTAATTGATTATAAGTGAACAAGTTTCCAATAAAGTTGATATAGATTCACAAAGTATTTGCTAATACCACCTACGAACAACCTTCATATCTGATACATTAGTCATGTATGTTTATATAAGTCAATATATGTCATATATGCTATAAATCATATGTGTTATATTCTTGTATATAGTAACAAGATTTTTATTATATTATAATTCCTTCTTGGAAATATATATATATTTCCAATCACGTGTATAACGTGGGAGGCAAAAAAAACCAGAAAATTTCCACCAGGTAGATTGACTAACAACGAGAAACACTTTATCCAAGTTCCAAGTTGCCATAGCACAGCCATAACAGTTGCCATTCCTCGTTTTTAAGGTATATATATATATATTAACGAGGACCATCAGGTTACGAATGTCCAGTTACGCCATATTTGCATAATTTCAGGCATTTAGCTTAGGGAGATTTATTGTCTTCTGTATACTCATAGAATAATGAAATCAACAGAAAAAGTCCTAATTTCAGTTTTTTTAATTTGACAAGAAATAATAATGTTAAATCCATGGAGCATCCATCAATCAATGCATAGTTTTATATAGCAGAAGGAAAAAATACATACGGAAGACAGTAAATTTTTAAGTTTAGTATAGAAAAATGCTATTGCAACCTTTTTTTATTTTTGTTATTATCACAACGTTAATAATCCGAACTATTTAGAATAAAAGCATTATATGATTTCATTAATTATTAAAGGTTAACAAAATAAAATAAATATTTTGGAGGAGATAGGTAAGTTACACCATTACACATTTTTTAAATTTAGTAATCGCTAAATATAACTTAATAACTAACGAAATAATAAAGGTGCAGCTTGGATATTATGCTGCCAATATATATAAAGACAGAGAGATAAATAGGTTGGTATTATTAAAAGTAGAGCTATAAGTAGGTCACTTAAAAGATTTATATATACATATTTTGAAGTTACTGCGGTATTTTAGATATCATAGTAATCTATGAACAACTCAATCAGATTTAAATATCATTAAAGTATACGTACATTTTAAAGTACATTTAAATATACATATTTAAAAAAATAACAACATTCAACCCAATTTAGGTGGTCTTTTTAAAACGCCACTGTTACATCATAGATTATTACAAAATCGATTTCTTAATGAAAAATATATGGCTTTTAAATGTGTTGTTTGCATGAAACCAGGTAAATAGCTGCAGCTGCCTTCCTAGTTAGCAAGCTAAATATTTAATAATGGGAAAAGACGCAAACACAAATGGGTTTAGGAAGAGGAAATTGCCCGATTAACCGAAAAGCATCATTTTCGGCAGCGAATGTTTATTTGCAATCCAGGCAAATATGGCTAACAATCAGAGCGGCATTAATTCCTTTATCGATATTTTGAGTGATCGTAGTAAATAAAGTTTCTGCAAATAAAAATATTTTATAGCAGTTTTTTCGTAATTTAAAAAAAAAAAATTAATATTATCCTTTTTTTTAATTAGAAGTAAGTATTTGTTTCTCCAATGTTACATTTGAAAAGTATTAACTTTTTTATTCAAAATCAATATCTACAAATAAAAATCATTCTCAATAGCAATTAATATTTTAAAGGAAATTTCTGTTTCCAAATTTAAATTTTAAAATAATGATACTTTAATTGATTGAAAGTTAAATGTTGATAAAGTCAGTAATATTATTATTGAATTATTTGCATATAGATGGCAATTTTGCATCATAGATTAAGGTAAGAAACATGTGTATAACCATAATTTAAAAAAATATTTTAGATAGCTTAAAAATTAAAACTTTTATTTATTTATAAAAAATAGAGGGATAATTTTTAAATTTTACTATTGATATCATATAGCTTTTTTGTAAGCAAAATATATATAATGATTTTCATTTCAAACAAGTTTTTAAGTCCATATACTCTTTGTTTGTGTACCTTAGATACATTTTATCTGCATGTATGCATTGAAAAAATTACAAACACAACACAGCACATTAAGTTTCAGTAGCAAAAAATTTGCGTAGGCATAGATTAGCTTTAAAAACATTATCTTTACTTAAAAAATATAATCTAAAACGATGGGATTTAAATATGAGGACGCCAGAAGTGAAAGGGCGTGTCCTGGGAGAGGAAATTAATAGAGGAACTGCTTGTGGAAATTATTACATTTCCACAAGCAGTGGCAACCATATTGATGTATCTGACATTTCGGTGAGGAATGTTACACGTGAATACTCATACACTACTTTCACTTGTACAAAATCAAATCTTTAAAAGCAAATGACTAGAATTTCTGAGATGGATGCTCCAAATAATAACTAACAATCAGAATTTTTGTCGTAATATTAATTGGTGATGATGCCCAGTTTAGATGAGAAAGCCTTTAAAATATTGATAATCACATTTGAACTGACAGTGATTCTCACTTTATTGTACCTCATAAATACCAGCAGTACTTTCCGAGAATATCTGAGTAAATTACTAATTATGCAGAACATTACCTAGTTGATCCTAACTTATTGACAGAACGTATGAACGGTACAACGTCTTTTGACTTCCTGTAGTAAATATTTCAAGTTTATAGCATGTAGAAACATTAGACTGTTGTATTGTGGAACTCCCAGTACACTTTCCCATTGTTGTCTGATATTTCATGAATGTCATATATTCCATACAGTAAATTGGATAAAGCTGCCTCCATACGTTCCATGTTTATGGTGTCCTGGTCATCATATTCACTGGATCTAACATACACAACGTCTTCCCCTTCTACAGGCACATGGAATCATTGATGTGCATGACGCCAATTGACTCCATGAAAGATCTCTTCGCGAGAATTGCTGTTACAGTGGACAGGATAAACATGACAAGAAATATACGAAAAAGTGCTTCAGTCTTTTATTTGTCCATGTAATCTGTACACTAACACTTTTTGACGCCATATCTATATAATTCCGAGTCTTTCTCTGTTCTGAATGGGATTGGGCAGCTTATGTTTTCGTTGATTTTTTTCAGGTAAAAGTTTAATCTGGATATGAAGCTTAACGCTTTTCTGACACACGTAGAAAGCTAGGATGAATATCGTCTGTCTTGATGTATTTTCACCCTCCACATTTTGTCAAAACAGTTCACGAGCATCCTGTGTAATAACATTTCCTTACAACATCGAAACAATTTCAAACTCAACAAATCATTACAATTATTTAGTGTCTCCAAAAGGGGCATTTGCTGAAGATTGACATATTTCTGCAAGTTAATCAACATTTCAGGTTTTCTCGTTAGTACTAAATTAAATTCAAGAACTTCTAAAGGATGTCAGAGAGCTCTGAACAACGGAAACGGAATAAAAATCTTCAAAACAACACCTATCTTCGCAAGCAACTGTCAGATGGAAACTTCATTTCCATATATAATGATGTTGCTAAACTAATGGTTATGCCTCTGAAAGTCTGCGAGAAATATATGGCAGGGACGCATCGATTCATTAATTTCGCAAGGAAGAGAACAGTGCAATGTGTCAAATAAAGCTTCATGCCCGTGAAGTTGCCATAGGTAATGGTAATACATCATTAACGCTCCAGCCTATTGGCAGGTTAATAAGAAAAATCAATCAAATTCGAGCCTTATTTCACACAGTTTGGATGTCAGAGTGATACTTTTCTGAAGGAACGTAAAAATACAGAATATCGATTAGTTTAGCATTCAAAGGGAAATAGGGAGGGGGAGATAGTAGAGCAAGGGAACTACATGGAAATAGGGCGATTTAGTTGTGGGGATCGTTACTTATTCAGATATATCGGAACAGTTTTAGATCCACATACATAGTTATTGGAATCGAGGTAAAACAAGTGGAAACAGCAGCATCGATTCAATCTTTTCTTCCTTTTTTTCGATACTTTTTTTTTTTTATATTCCATCGCATCGGAATCGTAATCGTAATATGGCGGCGGTCGAACGATTTCTAGGATAATTGTGTAATTTTGCGGAATAAATGAATAGCTTCTCTGGTTGATGCCATCGGAAAAATGCAAATACTGGATACACGGATCGAAGGTACAACGTAGGAAATTAAGTTATTTGTCGTGGAAGAGAGAAATTGCGTGGTTTTATGATAAAATCAATTTTGAATATTGATCTGCGTTTTTGAATTATTCAAATCGGATGTAAAACGAATCTAGAAAAGATTAGCGGAGTTTTGGGGATGTAAATTTTTTTCTCCTTTGGTAATTGGCGCTTTTAAGTGAACGTTAGAATCAAACTAAATTTGCGTAAATGTAATATAAAATTTTTTTTTTTACTAAAGCAAAAATATTCCTCGTAAAATCTTTTCGAAAAAATAGTTTTGGCATCAATAATTTAAAACGAGTCATTACCAACGTTTTGAAAAAATTTAAATATAATAAAATAATAAATTTGGTTTAAAAGGCTGGCAGTTTACAGTTATTTTTAATTTGAATAATTAAAAAAAACTAGATATAAAATGTTCTGTGATAATTTTGTTCATTTCATTTTCTCTACTTTTAAATTTCCCAAATGAGAAATTTCTTCAAATAATCATATTATTATCATAGTTAATCTGCCAATGGGCAGACGGCCTCAACCCACCATGGGGCTGTTGCGCCAATGATGATGATTATCATAGTTGTGGTAAACTAGAGATATATTAATAGATAATACATTAGACAGAAGGAATAACTCGTTGTCAATTAAAATTATCATTACATGAAGTCCCAGCGGAAACAAATCAGCTTGTTTTCAGGAGCGTGTAGATTCTAATCTGCTGCCAATGTGATTACCATCCCCAATTTTAGAAACAAGAAGAACTGATGGTAATAATGACAACAATGAACGTTTCGCATCGAGTCAGGCTGCCTATTTGTAGATTTATTTATTTTCCTTTATGTGACATGCAAATAAATGGTCATCCTTTTGGGAGGTATTAAAGGTCAAAAGTCAAAGTATATCGAGTCAAAAAGAATTGAATGTTTTTTTCTTTAGGTACTGAAAATTAATGAAGATTTAGCAACTTACATTTATTTTCAGCTAGAAATGGAGAAAAAATCCAATAATTTATAATTATTTGTAAAAAACATTTGATATTTTTAAAGCATAATATATTATTGCATGAAATTAATAAGTGAAAACCTGTGTCTGTTTGATGCAGCACTTATTCATTTTCTGAAGAAATGATGCTAAAACTAGGATCTAGATATTATGCATGAAATTGCTTTTCATTTACAAATTGGTTATATAATATATTTACCCTTAGTTAAAATGAATTATATCTTAATCAAAATATATACTGGCAAGTGCAGCTCTAAAAACATAGGAAAAAAATATTTTTCTAAATTTATTATATTCAATAATACAAAATTTAATATTTTCTCATCATCATCATCACAACAGTCCAGGGTGGGCAAAGGCTTTCCTTTAAAAGATTTCCATGTATTCCTCTGGGTGACAAGGCTCCTCCAATTCTTAACCTTTAGTACAGCAAAATCTTTTTCAACTGTATCTGTCCATCGCAACTTGGGTCGTCCCTTTCCCATTTGTCCTTGGGGCTTTCTAAGACGAGCCTCTTTACATTGTTTAAACCCTTCAATCTAAATACATGAGCAGCCCAGTTTAATTTATTGATATTAATAAATTTTATAATATCTGGGTCTTTATAGCATTTATACATTTCTGCCTTGTATACCTTCTTCTGCAACACCTTTAAGAGTAGCTCTTAAAATCGTCTGCTTATTTATACCCAAATGGACCTCATCAGATCTTGCCAAAGTCCATGTTTCAGAGCCGTAGATCAAAAATAGGTCTAATCAGGGTTTAATATAACAATAATTTAGTTTTCTGCACATGAACTGTGATTTAAACAGATTTCTTGACCCATAAAATACCTTATTGGCAAGCACAATTCTGTTTTTTATTTCAGGTAAGATATTATTTTAACAATTAATTTCTGATTCCAAGTATTTAAGCTCCAATCCGTCTCCGTAATGTCTGCCGGCTACTTTCTTCATTGGATTTCTTAACGGTGTATATTTTTACAGGATGGAAATGTCAGCCTCCAACATGGAAAACTAATCTAATTAGACTAATTAATATTTTCCGATTGTTTATATTCCAAGATATGAAAATAAAAATAAAAAATTGGTGTAAGCAATGTTAGTTGCAGCACTTACTTTACTTATATCTAGTTTCTTACATATAAAATCCAATATAATTAATTTAAATAAATATTTTTTAATAAAAGTATAATTAATACGTAATAATTTACAGCGTCATAACGCAAGATACACCAATCGATAGGCGATGGTATTTCCCATTCCGATAGTCTTTCTGATACGCTTATCAAAAATAAATAATATTTCCTCTTATTCAAGATGTGCTCTAAGTTCTCATTCGGAGCATAAAAAGTCGCATTTTTTTTACTTAGACAAAATTAAGGGACTTAACCCCAAAAATCCATTAAGCAGACATTAAATAAAAAAAGCAGACATCAAGAAAAAAAAAGGAAAATGATAAACGCACTTTCCATCCACGCGAAACTGAGATTAAAGACTCACGGCGGTGAGTTATCTTATGTTTCCTCTTCCATTAAGCAAAAATCGACAAGACCAAGGAAATACGTGACAACATAACGCCCTGATGGAAAGTTTCTATCACCATCACCTACAACGTGACAGCTGGACACAAAGACCCAAGCCAAGGTAAATACAGGAAGCGCCAAAACTAATAATAATAACGCCAAGAAGAAAAAAGGAAAGAGACATACAGAGATACAACAAACAGTCTTCAGAAGCTCATCTGAAGAGACCACTATATCAGGCCGCTAAATCCCCCGCGGAAATCATCTGCAGCTCACGTGACAGAGTTAAGGTCCAATAAACATCTCCTCTCTCTCTTTGGGGTGGGAGGGGGGTGGCCTGGACAATCCACCACTGACCGCTTGGACATCGCCTAGGAATCCACACTAATACTGCTGTGGAGATCGCCAAGGGGAAGGGAGAGTATAAAAAAAAAGTAAGAAGAAGAGGAGATGGTTTAGTCCATAGAGTTGACGCCCCGCTGCAGTATTCCTCTTGGTGCACTTGATTGCAATCAATAGGATCTTTTTCCACTTCCACGCGTCGATTTCGCCCCGATAGCAATTCCTGGGATGGAGATTATACAACACCTACTTCCACATTAGCAGGAATAGGATTAGCGGGTGAAATGCCTGAGTTTATGGTAGGGAGGATATAAGATGAGAAAGTTTTAATTAAAGTGAGGGGTGATATCGACATAAAAAGATTCTCCATTTTCTATGTATTGATATATGGGGTTCCATCATTGCTGAAGTGGTTTCTATTATTAAAATAGCTTTTATTGTTATATCAAAAGCAATACATCAGAAGTTAATGAAAGCAATTAAAAATAATATGAAATACTAGTTATAAATTATTATTCTGCACGTGTAATGAATGATTTTTAATCTTTCCATTTTCAATGTATCCCATCATAATTTGGATTTCCCAACTAGATTTAAAATTATCTATTTTTGAAATGCAAAATCTTTACCAAACTTGGCATTGTTCTACTTTAGCAGTGGAAATTTACCTTTGTCGTATAGCATTTAAATTAAATTTTTTTTTTTTTTTTGTTTATGCACAATTTGCATTGATAAATAAATCATCAAATATAATTCGATGATATAAATTTTAAACATTTGTCTTTAATGAAAAAAAAAAAAAAAAACAGAAAATTGTAAAATCTAGAGATATTTAAATAAAATTATTGATTAAATCGTCTCTCTTTGATGAATTTCAATGTATCACAAAACACAAAAAAAAAGAAATTTAAAAGTTTGCAAACCATATATATATATATATATATGTGTGTGTGTGTGTATGTGTCTGCCAAAGAAATTTTACAGAAATATACATTTTTTAATATCTGATCAAAAATTATTTGTTGATTACAGAGTATCAGATAAACAATTAACCAACAAAAATTAATCTAACGTGGACGAGGATTTAATAAATGAAAAAACAACAGGTGATGATAAAAAAAAATTCTTTTTTCTTCTGTTGATATCGAAAAGGCAAAATTATAAAATTAATATAAAAGCAGAAGGATTAGTCAAAAATTAAATTGAATTGAATGCAATTGCAATCATTTTATTTTACACACCCTTTTAAACCTAACGATTTTCGCAATAACATCCAACATCGAAGGAAACACAAATTAGGCAAATGCAATTTCCCTCTATACATGCAAATGAGCTCATTGATATACTTCATCAACCCAAATAGAACACCCATTTCCCCGTAATTTCACCCATTAACATATGTTCCACACAACGGAATTGTCATGAAAATCTCTTTCGAAAGACTACTTCGCAGTAAGAGGAGGAAATTTCTGATCTTTCCAACTGAAGAAACAGTTCTAAAAACTTATTCTGAAACAAGTTTCAACCTCAAAATAGAATTATTTATCTCTAACAAGAAAAATGACGGAGTGTAGAGTCACTAAAAAGTCTGATATGAGCTCATATCACGCCCATATCTATAACTTAAATATGAATTCGCTAACAGTAAACTTGTTTAGATTGCGTTGTATACATGTTTTACTACATTCCATTATAATATATGGGAAATAGTGGTAAATTAGAAGTATTGATAAATTTATTCTAAAAATTTATATAATTTTAAATTTACTAAGTCACGAAATTTTTTTTATTCTGGAGAAGATTAAAATTCTAAGACACATTTTATGTATTTTATCTTTATTATTTTTTATAATTTCATTAAAATGCTAAATGATGAAAATTGGGTAATAATAATCAATTGATTATAATAAAACAGCATTGTATTAGGCTGCCATTATAAAAAACTATACTAAATTTATCAAAGAAAGAAGTTTCACCACCAAGACATTCTTTTCAAATCTGGAATTAAAATAAAAACTTCGCTTTTTTCAAATAAATATTTCGTTGTAAACCTATTATATATATCACTGGAGAAACTAATATTCCATGTTCGAAAACAAGAAAAATCTCAGAAAACGGTTAAGTGTTTTTACATGATTCGAGTTACCATTCTCACCCCATCCCTCCCCCTCCTAAATATGTATTTGATGCTAGCTGAAATCTAATTTTCTTTCCCAAAATTCGAACTACATCCCATTCGATTCGATTATGGGCGACACACACTCACGATCACTTTAACGCCGCCGCCAGTAGTTCTCGAAGCAGCAAATCTGAATCCCATTCGGAAACATTTCCATTGGGTGTTCTCTCCAGAGTTAAGCTCAGAGTCCGGCGGTTTATCATGCAGGAAATACGCGACGTCCATCGCCCTAAGTCGATTCCCTATACATCACTGAGCTGTTCTAAGCCGCCGGATTTTTGCCTTTGTTCTAAGTGAAGATGTTCTTTATTTTTTCTTTCTCATATTCTTTGTGATTTAAGGAGAAATAGGACTGGGACGTTTATCTCCCCATGAGCTATAGCCCTTCGGAGAAGGGGGCAGAACGTTTTGGGAAGAGGGAAATGGAAAAAAAAACCTTCCATTTTCCCCTCCCTCATTTCAGTTCTAGCCAATAAGGTAACACTGAGGAATCGAACGATAAAACAGGGATGTATTGTAAGCTTTGAATAAGAGTGAAGAATGCTGTATATAGATAGTATGAGATGTATAGAGAGATATAGAATGCAGTAAACTGGTGGTCTTTTGTTAAGTTCTATGAGAAAAAATTTCTTTGACTCTGGTAATAGTGGTATATTATCACTCCCCACCCCGAATTATAAAATATGTGCACTGTTATTTTCTAAACACAGTAAACTTCTTTGCTAGATTACATTGCGTATTATATTATATGAAATAGTGATAAATTAAAAGTATTGATGAATTATTAAAAAATGTATAATTTTAAATGTACTAAAAGATGAAATGTGATTGCTATAATTTTATATTCTGGAGATGATTCAAAATTTCTCAAAGATAATATAATAAAATAATAAAGATAAAATACAAAAATTGTGTCTATTTATGTATTTTATCTTTATTATTTTATTATATTATCTCTATCTAAATTCACTGAAATTCTAAAGAATGAAGATTGGATAATAATAATCAGAGATTTTAATAAAACAGTATTGTATTGCTGCATTATAAAAA
>BPLR01006861.1:0-71970 GCA_021605095.1 Caerostris extrusa
AGTTACGCATTGCTAAGGTTTCCAATGACCGAGTGTCTGGCGCTGGGGTACCACAGAAAGCCCTGGTCTGAGTCCCGGATGGAGGCCATGGATGTTTGTACTTCTGAAATCCACTTTAAAGTCACATTAGGTCACTAATGTTATCACTAATACAGTCATATAATTAATACTAATACAAACATATATTAGGCTGAGTCCACAAGTAGGACTCAGCCTAATATGACTGTAGAGCGTTAGGCGTAGGATTGACATCCCAACCAAGTAAAAGTGTAAACATCTTCTGGCTAGAAATGTGCCAGTAGGCATACGGCGTTGGCCCATTAGGGGGCTGTTGCGCCACTGATGATAATGATGATGAGAATAATGGAAACATAGAAAATGCGAAGGTATTCAATATATTTAAAGATTTTTTTTTCTCTAATGCAGCCGGCAAACACTTAGACAGTTGTCTTCTACGCGTTAAGGCAAGTGTTACTGATCCGAATAACAATACCCCCACAACTCTCTACGATCCTGTTAGACCGGGACCTACGATTTAAAGTGGATTCCGAACTACTACAAACATCCATGGCACCGCCGGGATTTAAACCCGAAACCTGGTACTGAGAGCTAGAGCGCTAGCCACTCGGACTTCCAGACCCTGTAGATTTTAAAGTTACACCAGTATTTTTGCTGTACTTAGCCAAGAAATTTATTCTTCTGTTTTCTCACCCTAAGGAGTATGGCCGAATCGTTAGCCAGTTGGAAGAGCATTTCATACCAAGAATGCTAGTGGATCCCAAGCTACTGATCTTGATTACTTGGCTACTCATCAATTGCGTACTGGATGTTTCTTGTGCCGGATCACGATCTCGGAAGAAAGTGTACGCACTCGCTCATCTTGCAGAACCTATAAACTTTAACGAACCAATCAATTTGTTGCGGAACGAAAATTATGATACGAAACATAAGAAGAAGTGTTTAGATGGTTTTATGACGCAAAAATTCAAAGTGCCGTCAACTTATCTGTCCAGATTTCTATAAGTTGAAAAAAAGGAAAGTGTGTTAAAGTAGGTTTTTAATTGTTAAAAAAAATATTTCTTAAATTTTTCTAAGGCATTTTAACAATTCATATATTTTTTTGCGAATTTTAATTCTAAAAGTCAACTTAAATGATATACAATGCAGAAAATAATGTAGTGTTTGAAATAACAGGGTACACTGTAAAATGTATAATAATAACAACCAAATATGATGGACTCATGGCTTGATGTGCGCTTGAATTTCATCAGTTAACACAAATTACAATAAAAATAATCCATTTCAATAACAATAATCCTTTCAACATATGAAAAACCTAATTCAGTTACAATTATGTTTTTTCAGATTTTGGCATCTTAATCCATACAATAATAATCCATTACAATAACAATAATCCGTTCAACATATGAAAAACCTAATTGAATTACAATTAGGTTTTTCATAATGTTGGCATCTTAATCCAGCAAAATAATCAATTACAATAACAATAATCTTTTCAACATGTGGCAAATTACTGGATAACAATAATCCATTTCCAATAACAATAATATGGTCAACATATGAAAAACATAATGCAGTTACAATTAGGTTGGCATCTTAAGAAATCGATTCATTCAAAATTATTGGCGTAAAATGGATATAGATAAATGGAATTTAAATAATGATTATTTCTTTCAAAAAATGATTTAAATCATGCTATTATCATCGTCTACGACCAATGTAACATGTATTACAAAACAAAAACCTCTGTAATATTTGTTTTTAAATCCATCTTTACTCTCTTTAAATCCATCTTAACCCCGTTCATTTTTTTAATTCTAAAATGCAACTTGCATAATATACAATGCGTAAAATATTGTACTATTTGAAATAACAGGGCACACTAAAAATGTATAATAATAGCAACTAACTCTGATGGGCACATGGCATGATTGCACTTGATTTACTTCAGTTAATAACACAAATCCATCCAACAATAATCCATTACAATAATAATAATCCATTTCCAATAATAATAATCCGTTCAACATATGAAAAACCTAATTCCGTTAGAATAAGTTTTAGTGATTATTTCTTTCAAAAAATGATTAGAATCATTTTACTTTGTCTACAGTTAATATAACAAATTTGCAAAAAATGTGTGTTAAAAGTGTAAAAAAAAATTTTGGCAGGGGAATATGTTCAAGATTATATATTTTATGGGAAAATTAAAATTATGTTTGCTAATACAAAAGGTTTTATTTGGAATATCCATGGTGGTGAAAAAGCTTATAAATGCCTGTGTGCTTAAACGTTTGTGACTGTATTTTGTTTAAATTATAAATTCTAAAATATACAATTCTTTTTTTTTTTTTTTTTCAGATTAAAAAAATCTGCATCTACAAAATACCTGAGAGAACTTTTAGTAAAAAAAGAATGAAGCTAAGTACTAAACTTTTTGTGATCTTTTCTGTTTGGCTACTCTGTCTGAAGGATTCTTCTGTTCAGTCGAAAAAAGTTTATGTCCTAGCTAGACTCGGAAAACCGATAAAGTTTACGACTGCAAATCCTGTTGTGAGGCCGCCAAATTCCAGAAATTGCGGAAATGGTTTCGTATACGATCCTTATTTCGAGAAATGCCGAAAGCTCGTATGTGCTTTCAAAGGCTACCATGTGAAAAATGGAAAATGTGTTAAAAGCTGATCACATTTAGATACTTTTAATAGAAAAGGTCCATTTATGAAAACCTTCATAAAAAGTTTGTTCAGCAAATTTAATTTATTTTGTTGTTATGTAAACCTTACATGATTATTGAATCATTTGTATTTTGGAGAAATTAAATAAAAGGCTGTTTTATAAGTTTTTAACATTTTTGTAATAAAAATGATCATAGATATTGAACTTTACAGGCAATCACATCTTAAATATTGATATTTTTTGCGTATTACGCTAAAAATGGAAATATACTACACAGTCCAGTCACATTAATGTGACCACCTGTCAAAAGCCAGAATATACACTCTTGTATATTCTGGCTTTAAGTGGAGTGTGGTATTAAGGGGTATTTAAGTGATATTAAGTGGAATTCTTTGTATACACTCCATTGCAATGTGCTGCCACCTGTCTTTTGTGATTGGTTATTTCAGCTTGACGTCGAAAATAGGTGGTGGTCACATTAATGTGACTAGGCTGTGTATATTTTACTAGCAGAACCCGGCATACGTTGTCCTGCCAAAACAAAATGCATTGCAGAAAATTACATATCTCGAATATATTCGCCATGTTCCAGTATAGGTGCGTACTCATTTTCATGGATATCGTTTGAATGGTTGATAAGATGAAATGCTGTAGCGCCCTCTGGTGGCAAGTAACAAAAAAGTAGATAGCACGAACGTATTTTCCATACTCGAATACATATTACCAATTTTCATAGCGATTGTTTGAATGGTATAGAAGTTGATAGACTGCAACACCCTCTGGTGGCGACTTACAATAAAGGGTATGAAAACATTCTCCGTGTTTTGACAAACGCACAAAAAAATTTCATCCAAATCGGTCCAGCCATTTAGGGGTAATTCAGTAACAAACACATGCACAGAAGAAATATATGTATAAAAATAAAGCAAATGATAGTATAAATATAAGTAATTTTTGTAATAAATGATCATTGATATTGAATTTTACAGACAATCATGTAATTAAATTCCAATTAAATAAAATTGAAGATCGAATTCTTAAGCTCTATCTTCCCAACACCTACGATCCAGATTCTGCTAACGTTTTGGTCATAAAGTCAAGGATTGGTTGAACCTAGAAATTAAATGAGGTGTTGCTTTCACCTTTCCTCCTAGCTACACAATGTTATAATGATGTTCCTTAGTTTAGCTAACAAACTAACCAAACGATTCAAATACATTATAAGCTTAAAATACCATTTAAAAAATATCCAATTAAATAAAAGTGAAGATCGAATTCTTGAAGTTCAAGTTCTATCTTCATGTCCCGGCGGTGTTATGGATGCTTGTAGTGGTTTCGGAATCCACTTTAAACTGTATATCCCGGTGCATTAGGATCGTAATTAATAGGATTAATTAACAAAATCAGTAATTTGAGGGTTTGTTTTTTTTTTAATTTTGTAGGAAAGGAAAGAATGATTGATGAGATGGAGAAAAAGTATGTAAACTTAGTTGAAGATGGCATTAAATTGAAATTCATGCAATAAACAAACATGCATTATATTCCTGCAATGGATGTTTCAGTTCTTTATCATTTTAAGCTTTTTGTTTGTTTTCAATTCAAATATTTTCATTCATCTCATTTGTAAACGGGACAATTCAGATAACTTTTTTTTTGTGTTGGGTTTAAATATATTTTATAGGTAGTTTAATAGTTCGTGTTTTAAAAACCTGTTTTTGCAGTTTATACCATATTTTCCCCTTGTGCGGCCTGATGACCGACTGGCTAGCTCTCTGTACCACAAGTTTCGGGTTCGAGTCCTGGTGGTGCCATGGTGGATAGCTCGAACCTGTTCTTTACAGTTATTCGAACCAGTTCTTTACAGAACCCTCGATTAGTGGATCGGAATCCACTTTAAACCGTAGGTCCCGGTCTAGCATGATCGTAGAGCGTTGTGGGGGTAGCGTTACTTGCGTCCGTAGCATATCTTCAAAATATATGTGGCCCCTGGATAGTGCTAAATAAGTAACATCGGTGCAGCCCTTGCTTATGGCATAAAGATTAACTGTCTCGCTATTGGCAGCTGCATTAGAGAAAAATTTTGGAATAAACCGTCAAATGGTGTGGCATTTGGATGCTCACATAGTCTTTATGTTTTTCGAATTCCATGAAAGAATTTTCTATCCTAACGATTTAAATTTATATTAAAAGATTAAAATTTCTATCCTAAGCCTATCCAAGACGTCGACACGAACGCTTTTTTTTTTTATGTCGTATTTGAAATCAATCTCTGACATCAACTCTCTATCCACCAAGGGGCTTAATCCGCCTTACATTTGCTTTGTTTGTCGGTCTACGGTCCTTTTATGCACACTTTCAGCTAATTAGACCGGGAACTACAGTTTAACGTGGATTCCGAACCACTCACAAACATCCCTGCCACCCCTGATAGGATTCGAACCAGAAGTCTGTGGTACCAAAGACCAGAGTGTTAACCATCAGGCCGCAGCGACCCTAGAAGTAGAATTTTTTTAAACTGTATTTCTGGCATGGCCATTCGAGTTGAGTGGCAACACAGTCTCCTGTATTTTCATTGGTTAATTTAATAGGTGTATTTTAAAATTGATACTCTTGTAAACAGTTTTAAAGTCAATCTAATATTTTACTAATATCGAAATTTAGCCTATCAGTAAGACAGTTCGTCTCTTAAGGTAGTAAGTCAATTTTTTTATTGAACACTACTAGTATTTTAGAAAATATATTCTTATTAAATTTTCCAAAATATTCTGATAAGAAAGAAAAGAAATGCCATCTTTTATCTCGAAAAACTTCACACTCACATGGAAAATAACGAGCTTCGATTTATTTGCGAGTGTGCGAAGAGGGGACTTCATAGAATCGCCAGTGTTCACCGTCCACTCTTTGCAAAACACGGACTACGACGTACGACTGTGTCCTTCTAACTTGGAAAACCCAGATTTTATGTCCTTTGCGATCAGAAGACGAGGAGGAGAATCCAAAACTGTGGACTCAAGTATGAGAATTGGTGTCATTGCAAAAGATGGCTCTGTGCGATACCAAAAAGTGCTGGAATCTTCTATGGAATCCAGTGGGGAATTGCGTGTAGCCGAGTTTGTAAAAATAAGCGATATGTTATCCGACGATACGCCTGATAATAAATTAACTATATTTTGTGAAATGACTCCAAGAACCAAATTCAATACCCTGCAGCATATCAGAAATGACACGGAGAAGCTATCGCAGGATATGCTTCTTCTGCTGAGAAGCGAATTTCGCTCGGACCTGGCACTACACTGTGGCAAAGAAATTTTTTATGTTCACAAGTTCATCATACACTGCAGATGGCCCCACTTCTGCGAGATCTTCGATATTCAGAACTTTCTCGAAGTGGATCATGTAGTCGTAAGAGATATAGATCCAAGTGTCTTCTCTGTGTTTGTTCGTTTTCTGTACTCTGGCAAGATTACTGGAACTGATCTTTCGATAGATTTGCTCACATTTTTGGACGAAAACGGGTTTCGCGACATGAAATGTTTCGAGACGCCGCTATCTAGCATGACGATCGAGACCGACATGAACTACGAGGAGAAAAACATAACGTGGAATCTGGATGCAAACAGAGAGTGGAAAGCTCAACCCAAATCCTTCTTTCGCGTGGTGACATTGGAATGTGTGTACACAAACCAAATGGTGGTTCGCTTTTTGTTCGAAGAGGACGAGTGGGTGAAAATAGCACTCTGCCCTGCAAGTTTCGAACAAGGTAGGCCGATATTCGTAAAAGGAAAAATCTGCTTTATTTTTAAAGAGATCACTGTAAAAAGCGCGAATTTCTCTCATTTGTTTGATAATGGACAAGAATGGGTTTTACCCAATGTGGTTAAGAAGAGACAAGTTTTGAACAAGCAGAGTCACGAAGGATGTGTGAAGATTCGATTTCGAATTTCTGATGGCAATCACGAATCTCGAATAAACTCGTCCTGTATTAATAGTGCCGAAAAATATCGCGTCGCAAAAGATTTGGAAAAGTTGAGCAAGGATTTGGCTAAGGCTTTCGACTTGAAGCAATTCGCAGATTCTAAATTGACAATTGGAAATGGCGACCTTTCTGTTCACGCTGCGCTTCTTGCTGCCAGATCTAAAGTTTTCAAGCATTCGTTTTCTTGTAACAATCGCATACAAATACCTGACGTGGATCCCTGCGTAGCGGAAGCTCTTGTGTACTATTTGTACTCTGGTGTCCTGAAAGATTGTGACCTCCGCTCGGCCATTCCGCAACTAGATCTCCTAGCCAGGCAATACTCGATTTCTTCTTTGCGAGAAATGACTGAAAAAATATTAAACATAATGGCTCACTGAAACATTCTACACATGTTTTTTTTAATTAAATGACATTTTAGTAACTACGTATTTTAATAAAATATTAAAAGAAAGTATTATGCGTTTCTTTTGTGTCGGTGTCTTGTTTTCTTTAAAAACATGTTCTATATATTTTTTTTTTATTTCCAATGGCAGATTAGGAACAGTTACATCAAAAAAGAACAACAACAACAAAAAAAAAAAAACAGATAATACAGCAAAACTTGCTGAAACAGAGATCATTAATCTAACAATAATGCCAAATTGCAGATCTTTTAGCCACTAAAAAGTGTTACCAGGTGCACCACGGGGAGGTAGATCTTCTGCGCACCTATTTTTATTCCTGCACCACTGCATTCTATATTAATTTGTAAAGCATTCAAATGTTTCCCGAATATTAAACTTTTTATAATTCATTATTTTTAAGAAGTCATCTTTAAATGCATACTACTGTGCCCAAAAAATAAGACCAATTATTTTTTTAAATTATTTATTCTTCCAAATTTATTTCATCGCCTTCAAAGTAATCCCCCCCCTGGACACAATGCATTTATGCCAACTTTTTCCAATCCTCAATGCATACTAAAAAGTCATCGGCAGGAATGGCCTTTAAAGGCCGCGGCAATTCACGTTGAATCTCTTCAATCGACTCAAAAATGATCTTTTGAATTTAGGGAATTACCAGAAGTCGCACGGTGTGAATACGATGGTTGCGGAACGATATGGGTTTCATTTTTGGCGAAAAGGTTACGAAGAATCAATGCGGTGTGAGCTGGCGCCTTTAGTGCTTTCGGTACCAATCGAGATTTGACGCGTTTGAGTCCCAAAATGGAATTGACCGCTCCTTTTCCCTTTTTTTTTTTTTTTTTTTTTAATTAAATGACGTTTTAGTAACTACGTATTTTAATAAAGCATTAAAAGAAAGTATGTATACGATTTTTTTTGTGTCTTTTTTCTCTTTAAAACCATGTTCTATATTAATTTGTAAAGCAAATATTAAACTTTTTGTCATTCATTAATTTTAAGAAGTCTTCCCTAAATATATATGAATATATAATTTGTATACTTTTTTCTAAAGCGAAAATCACTATTTCGTGTAGAATATTCTAATCTAACAACTAACTAAATATCTTTTAGTTAGTTGTAGTATCTACTGGGGGTTATCAAAATAATGGAAAACACCATAGATTTATCAAGAATCCTTTATTAGTATGGTGTAGGACCACCTTAGGCATGTAATACAGCTCGGATTCGCTTGGGATTCGATTCATATAAGTGCTGAATAGTGTTTAGAGGAATATTGTACTATTCTTCACGGAGATATTGTAAAAGTTCTGGGAGAGAATATTCATTCCGGATTGATCGCTCTAAAATAGACCATAACGGTTCAATGATATTGAGGTCGGGTGACTGTGCGGGTCAAGGTAGATCTTTAACTTCCTCCTCGTATTCATCAAACCTTGATTGGATAAGTCCGGCTGCATGGAGAGGTGCATTATCATCCTGCATTAAACAAAGTTTGCATCGTAGGATGGACTTGGTCAGCTAAAATTTCTCTATACTTCTCAGATGTTTCCATTATTTTTCCTTGGTCCTGGTTTCTCAGGTGTTTCCCGGTATTTCGATGAAATATTTATATTCAGAATTATCGAATTCGCCTTGAATCAATTTCTTTAATCAGTCTTGCTAATGATTCTTGTTCGCCGTTTAGACAAAGGATTTGAACAGGAGAGTGACAATTATAAGGCAGTATGTATATTATGTTTGTGAAACATGTAGAGTGTACAAATACTTTTGACTTGATGTATGTTGGATTTTTTTTTTTTTAGTTGGTTGTTATACGGTCTGCACACTTTTGCACACCAATTAGACTGAGACCTACAGTTTAACGTGGATTCCGAATCACTCACAAACACCCATTCCACCACCAGGATTCGAACCTGAAGCCTGTGTTACCAACAACCATAGAGCTAGCCAGTTGGCCATCAGGCCGCGTAGGATTTGGTAGGCATACGTAAATGCAGTAAAAAAAGGGATTTTCTTTTCTCGTCTAAATAACTTTATCTCTAATCCAACTTTGCGCATTCCAAATACTCTAATTTACATTTTCAAAGTTATTATTTATTTGATCGATTCAATAATTTGCCATTTTATTTTTCGGTTTCTATTGTTCTAATAAACAGTATTAAAATAAACAATGTTTGTGGTATATCTCCCCGAAGTCGAAGTCCTCGACCCCGTATGGACTCATAGTTGAAGGGAAAGGGGAAGCTTCTGTTGTGATGGAGCACTCGTAGGTAGAGATCTGATTTAACTCCGTGATGCTCTGCAGCCATACGAGACCACGACTTATGACTTAAGAGGATTCCGAACCACTACAAACATCCATGGCACCATCGGGACTCGAACGCGGAACAGCTGGCACCGAGCACAAGACCATTCAAACACATTAATGATGTTAATTACATCATTAATGTGATTTCAGGAGAATGACACAAAAAGCAAGTATTCTTATTACGATTTTCAAAATTTCCCTTTACACTATTACTTTCTCAAGACATGATCTTAATATACAACATCCCCATACTCAATGACGAGCTTAGGTTCGATGACGTCCTAGGCCCAAGTTAATTTAACGCCCTTACAATAATAATACGAATAGTAATAATGAATTCGAATTTAATTTTGGCATGAATTAGATATTTTTTTTCTTTCTAATTCAGCTGGCAAACACTTAGACAGCTTTGTCTTGGATGCCTTACGGTCAGCGCTGCACAGACGTTGCTCACTTTGCATTACCCAGGGGGCGCGTGTAACTTGAAAATACGGACGCGGAGTAACAATGCTCCCTTCAACGCTCTTATTAGGACAACGATCTACGGTTTAAAATGGATTCAGAATCACTACACACATCCATGGCACCGCCAGGACTCGAACCCGAAACCTGTGGTACCGAGCACCAGAGCGCTAGCCACTCGGCCATTCAGGCCCTATGAATTATATATATATTTGGTATAACAAATAAACATGCAATTTAGAATAAATAACAAATAAACATGCAATTTAGAATAAATTCTTTTTAATTTCTATCTAATTAATCATAAAATATATTTGTTTCTTGCTTTCATCCGCGCGAAAGTATTCATGACATCCTCATACTTAACTTCTTGAACTAGTTGTGTTTCAATGCTTAATAATGCAAGTTCATTGAGCCTATCTTGCTTTCATACCTGCACATAAATAAATTTTCACTCTTTTCAGGATGGAAATCGATCATTCTCCAGAACAGTTTTTGGGGTCTGAATGGCCGAGCGGCCAGGCCAGCGCTCTGTACCACAGGTTTCGGGTTCGAGTCCCGGCGGTGGCATGGATGTTTGTAGTGGTTCGAATCCACTTTAAACCGTAGATCCCGGTCTATTTAACCTAAAGTGTGCACAACATGACCGTAGAACGGCAAACCAAACCACAACAATTTGTTGCAGGAATACTTAGATAAATACGTAAAGTGATATCTATCTAAAGCAAGAAAAGAAGAAATAATACTCATGCAGTTGATAAAAACAAAATTGATTTCGAATTTTTGCCGTCTCGAAAATTTTGGCGGCCCTGCCACCCTAGGCCCGGGCCTAAGCCTAAATCCGTCGCTGATCGTACTTGCTATAGGATGAAATCAAATAGTTAACTAAATTATGGTATGGTTATTTGTTAAATAGCAATCCGTTAAACGTTGAGATAAACAGGCATTTAGAGCAAGTGGTTATCAACAAATCGGTATCGTATCGCTTTTAAACTTTTACAGCGTTGCGGAGGTATTGTTACTCAGCATCTGTAGCTTATCTTCAAGCTACACGTGCCTTCTGGGTAGTGCTAAGTGAGTAACGTCGGTGCAGCACTTGCATTAAGGCATCCGAGACAACTGTCTAAGTGTTTGCAAAAAATAAAGTTATGCGAGTGATGTAACGTTCATGGGGCCTGATAGCTGAGTGGCTGGCTGCCGCTCGATACCACAGGTTTCGGGTTCGCATCCCGGAGGTTCCGGATTTCTGTAGTGGTTCGGAATCCACTTGAAATCGTAGGTCACGGTATAATATAATTAGTAGAGCGTTGCGGGGGTATTGTTATTCCGCGTCCGTAGCTTATCATCAAGCTACTCGCACCTCCTGAATAGTGCTAAGTGAGTAACGTCGGTGCGGTGCTTACCTTAAAGCATCAAAGACATCCGTCTAAGTGTTTGCCAGCTGCATTAGAAAGAAAGAAAGAAAAACTTTACAGAAATACGAATACGATTTATTTGAAATTAAGTATAACATTTTATTCAAAAGCTTTGATAGAGCAATAATACAGAAATGTAGCTTTAATGTAAAAATAAAATATACAAAGAAATTAAAAAATATTTTTTTTTTTTCGTTCGAATGCAGTTGACAAACACTTAGACAGTTGTCTTGGAAGCCTTAACGCAAGCGCTGCATCGACGTTACTCACTTAGCACTACCGAGGAGGTGCGTGTAGCTTGAAGATAAGACAGCACAACCGCAACGTTCTACGATCATGTTAGACCAAGACCCACGGTTTAAAGTGGATTCCGAACCGCTACAAACATCCATGGCACCGCCGAGACTTGAACCCGAAACCTGTGGCGCCGAGCGCCATAGCTATAGCCAGTCGGCTGGGGCCCCATGCAAAACTGATAACAGTTGTCATCATTTTTATGCTAAAAAAAATGTTTTATAAATTAGTACAAAATATTAATTCAGAAATGCATTGCAAGCTGCCCAGGAAAATATTAAGATTCGTGAAAGTATTATAATTCAATTTCCTAATAAAAACTTATCATCATCAATGTCGTAAACAGCCCGCTGGTGGGCAAGGCCGGCTGCCCACTGGCAGATTTCGAGATAGGAGATGCCTTCATTTTACGGGGTAGGGATGTCAACCCTACGCCTAACAGTCATATTGCACCCTGACCTATGATGCAAAGTGGATTCCGAATCATTACCAACATCCATGGCACCGCCGGGACATGAACCAGAAACCTGTGGTACCGAGCGCCAGAGCGCTAGCCACTTCGGCCATTCAGGTACAATGAAAAATACATAGGTATAAAATTAATTCCTGGATCTCATTCAGCAAAAATAATAAAATACACCTGAAAAATATATTTTGGGAATAGGTAATAATTATTCTGCATAAAGTGAAAATCGCGTATTGAAATGGAGAATTATGATTGGATCAGGAAGGTGAAAAAACGGAATTAAAATTAACACACAAATGAGTACATAAAATTTCTACCAAAATGAAAATAGTGCTCATGTCGCCATCTATTGATCAGCTTCTCAATCATTCTCGCGACACCTATCACCTAAAGCCCGCCTCTTTGAAGGAGGAGCTATTTGCCCATTGGCTCTCTTTTTCTGTCTTCTGCACCAACTCATTCAGCAATGATCTCTTGATTTTAATTTAGAATATGCAATTCGGACTGGACCTGTCTAATTTAATTTAAATTAATTATTTATTTTAGTTTAGCCACATTTTGTTAATTTTTTTTTATTCCAAATTTTTAAAAGCTTATTTTGCCTTTTGCGTGATTTTAAAAATAACATTTTTACTCCGGGTAAATACGACTGCAAATGTAACTGTCGACCACTAGAGGGAGCTCTTTACTAGCGATAACAGTAAGGAGCAAAAATAGAATACAACACGGTACAGCGTAGATGTAGTTCCTACAACACAGGTGCTTCACATATTCACAGTTTCAATTATAAATATTGCAATTACATACATCAACAATAAGCATTGCATCATTGTATTATGCATTTATTCACCATTCGGTATTAAATATTTATGACAATTCCTACGTTGATGTTGAGAAACGTGCAAAACTCGGAGGTGGGGAGGCAAAGTCAGGAAATGATTAAAAATCCGATTCTTTCATAAAAGTATTTTTAATTTTACCTAATTCTAGAAATTAATGTTAAAGGTTTGTCGCTCTAAAGTCATTTTTTGAATATTTTGGCCTAATTAGACTGAGATCTGCAGTTTAACGTGGATTCCGAACCACTAACAAACATCCATGCTACAGCCAGGATTCGAACCTGAAGCGCCAAAAAGAGCAGAGAGCTAGTCAATTGGACATCAGGCCGCTATATGTCAAGATGGCAATTCAATTGCATTCTTCAATTGCACAACCAGTAGCAAAAACAGTAGTTGCTTTAACAGTTCGAATCCTGGCGATGGCTTGGACGTTTGTTAGTGGTGGAAACGATTCCCATACAATGTCGTAAATGGCACGAGGCCTTTTCATTGAACTCGCTACACCTGGATGATAGACAGGTATTTGTCTAATCGCTTCGTTACGGATCTGAGGACATTCAGATTTAAATGATTTTGAAAATGTAATTCATAACAGGATCGACAACATGGATTTGTTTTTTACGAACAAACCACGGCGTCATAATAATTCTAGCTGGCTCCTTATTTTAAAAGACTTGCAATTTCTTTAAAATTTTAATAAAGGTAAAAGCCTGAATAGGACATCGCATAAAAGAATCGGTCGAAAGATGGACTTGTAAAGCAAAAGCTTATGTTTAGTCGCTAGCAGGCTCTTTCGAGCAAGTAGGCTTTTAAACTTTTTGCATGCAGCTATTGCTGTAGAGATTTGGAATTTGAAATTCAATTTTGCGTCGTGAACCAACTCCAGTTACTCATATTCAGTAATTTAGGGGATGAGCTGACCAAAAAGGATGGCATAAAAAGGAAACCAAAGATCCGCTTCCGGATAAATAGGAGACATGCACTTGTGATCGGATTTACTTTGATCTTCCAGGTGGTTAATCATATTTCTAGTGATAGAATATAGCTGATCAACGACTGAATTTGGTGTTATGTGTTGTGTAATTATCGATGTGCCATCTGCGAACATGGCCAATTTGGAAATTACGTGAAGTGAGATACCAGTGAATAAATTTAATAAAATGAGCTGCAAATGCAGTTGTATGAGCTTCAATATTAAGCCATTCCCCAGAGTCAGGAATCAGACATTTTTTGCCTGACTCTCCGCCCTAGGTCATGTTTCCGATGTCAAGTTCTAAATACATTTATTGGAATTTATTTCCAAGATAATGCATTTATAAATATAGATATTTATATTTATAAATGCAGTTGTTAGAAAGTTGTTAATACATTATATATGTGTTGTATGTCTAATGATACTAGTTTCTTTTAATTAATTTACTTAGAATTCTCCTAGCGACCACACGTTCCTACATAAAAATTATTTGCTTTTGCATATCTGACTTAGTCTTACACTTTAAGACTAAGGACTTTTTGGCGTCCTGTAGTATATTAAGATTAATGTACATTTGTTTTATTTCTTAACTTGAAAAAGAATTTTTGTTTTAAACTAATCAATCTCAAGAAAATACAGTTGCTTCAATATCATTTCTAAATTTATAAAGATATGCATTGTAAAAATTTACTTTTAATAATAGGACTATATAATAAATCTATAATAAAAAATTTTCAAAGTGGTTGAAATATTAATATTTTTCATATTCATTTATAAATTTCAAAAATATAAAACTAATTTGATAATTATCTTTAAAAATGCAAATAGCTGAAACAAAACAAGTGGAAATTATTTTCAATGTTTTATTAATATGTGTATTGAACTGATATTTACTTGATATTTCTAACGGCAAAAGAGTGCAAGCAAAATGGCGAAAAATAGTTTATTTTCCCATTGCTCTAAAATGTCTTGTTACACTAATTATTGTTATTATTCTATTAACCTATCATTCTTTTGCAATTACTCTTAAGTTATTTAAAATCAATTAATTATTATACAAATAGGGATTTTGATTTTTATCACATTAGATTATTATTGAATTTGGCAAAATTTATATTTAGATAAAAATTTAGCTTAATAAAATGATTTACTCTCATGTAATATTTAATAATCTACCACTTTTAAAATAAACTTAAGATGTATATAAATTTCATTTTATACAGGAAATATTCGTGCCTTTGCCTTAAACGAAAAATGAGTCCGTGAACTTAAATGATGATGATGAAAATAACGTGCCTTAAACTAATGAGTAAGGAAAATAACGTGCTTGGCACCACCAAGCATTTTTTGGTACCAATTTTTGAGGGGCACAGGTCGTCCTCGTGTGACTTGCTTACTTTCGTAAGTTGCTGGGTTGTTGTGATCTGCCCCTAAATATTAAATAAAAGAACTTCCTGGTCAGGAAAATAACTTAGTTTATAGAATTATCGTTTTACTCGAACAATGCTCAGAGAAAAATTTAGCGACCCTGAAAGCATTCTCTAATTGTTAATTTTTGTCTCGCAGTGCATTTCGATGTTATACATAGAAGAATGAAGTTATTGTTCTCATAATTTTTATTCTTACTACTTTAATAAAATTTTATTTTATGATAAATATGTAAAATTATTCGTAACGGAAATTAAAAACATTGAATTATTTGTATTTAATACCTATCTGATTATGAAAGCATTAAATAAACTTTATTAGTTTTATTCTACACATTCTCAATATATATATATATATATATATGAAAAATTCTTGAGCATATATATATAATAATATGCAACTTATTTTAATAATATTTTTTGGTCTTTAAAACTAAGGAAAGCTAGAATTTTAGGTACAAATTTTTAAATTAAAGCTTCATGATTTCAATTTTATACAAAATTGAACTCGCACTTTCTCTAAGAGCTTAAAAGATAAAAAAAAAAAAAAAATTACTTTTTTTCGAAATGCAAAAAGTGAATTAGCGCTTTTTCTTTGGGACAAAAGTTTAAAATAATTATTTGCATTTTCTTATGGAAATATTACGTCTAGATTTAATCAACAGAAAGTTAAAATGCTTTTTTTTAAGTTGATACTATCAATCAGTTCATTTCCCTTAAACAAGATACAGCGGCAATTTTCCTCGACGTGGCGAAAGCCTTTGACAGAGTGTGGATCAATGGTCTCATCTACAAATTGATTCAATATAAATATTCTCCACATATTATAAAAACCATAAGAAATTACTTAACTGAGAGGAGTTTTATTGTCTCAGTAAACAACGTTGACTCTAAAAGATGCAATATTCTCGCGGGTGTTCCTCAGGGATCGATCTTGGGACCCTTCTTGTACAACATATACAGTAACGATATTCCACAAGACTACAGAATTAAATTGATTCTCTATGCTGATAATACAGCTATTATTACACAGGGGAGATACTTACACATTATTCAGAAAAATTTACAAAATTACATAAATGCACTTGAAATATTGTTAGACAAATGGAAAATTAAACTTAATGTCGCAAAACTGAAGCAGTGCTATTTACCAGGAAAACTGTCTATAATCCTCCTAACATAACTATTTACAATACTAACATTTCCCTGGTCTACAGAAGCTAAATATTTAGGTGTAATTTTTGATAGACGTTTAACTGTTAAAGCTCATATTGACTACTTACGCAATAAATTCAATAACCAATTACGAAAATTCTATTCTGTTTTAGGCAGACATTCCATACTAACAATTGATCTTAAAAACTAATCTATTTAGCTTATCTTCGTCCTATAATAGTATATGCGAGTCCAGTCTGGGGCTCTACTGCTCACAGCAATTTTCTTACCTTAGAAAGGTTAGAAAACAAAATCATTAGAATGATTGTCGATGCTCCTTGGTTTTTTAGGAATAAAGAAATAAAACATGCTTTATCTATGCCTAGCTTCCGCGATTATGTGGTTAAACTTGCTCAACATTTTTATAATTCTCACAATACCTCTCAAAATTATGTTATTAATAACTTAAATAAAATTGACTACGACATCTCTTTGCATTGTTTTCGTAAAAGACCAAAACACGTATTAAACATCAATAAGTAGATCGGTTTTTCTTTTTATTCATCTGTCTCTGGTCCTGGTTGTTCTTGGTTAGGTTCGCGTATGATTGTTTATGAAACTGCTACTGCGTGGGTGCTCTGCTGTGCTATGGCTCTAGGTTTACTTTTGGTATTTTTTAATGATTGTATCTTTTTTTTTTGTTTTTCTCTTATTCTATATTATCTGATTATTATGCAATATGTTTATAATTTCAATGGGCTGTGACCGACTGCCACTGTTTTTATATGCTGCTACTAGGAGGTCTGGTCGCTTCGCGACCAAGGTACTCCATTTAAATACACCGATTCTCTCTTTCATTTCCCCTTACCATTTAATATTTTTCATCGTTAATTTTAAGCATGATTGAATTTTTTTATTCATTGCTAATGTAATCATGATATAAGTTTTCAAAGAAAATTCTTCTACGGTCATCTTGTATACACGAGGACTAAACACACCAGAGCCTAGGGGCCTGAATAGCTAGCACCACAGTTTCGGGTTCGAATCCTGCCGGTGCTCCATGAATGTTTGTAGTGGTTCGAATTCACTTTAAATCGTAGAGCGTTGTGGAGAATGGCATATTAAATAGTGAAATCGAAATGTCCTTATATAGTGATTAGGGGGAGTATAGTCCTCGTTGTTTCGCATCCCCAGATATCCCTTAGATTCAAGACCGGAGACTATAGTTTAAAGTGTATTCCGAACTACTTACAAACATCCAATTAAATATGAAATATAGTACTTTAAGTGGTTTTTGAGAACTTTTCATTTTAACCATTAATTTTAGTTATTAATAAATGCAAATCATAAGTGAATGTAGGTTGGCATTTTTTTTCGTAAATATATTTAAATTATTGAATAAACTATTTTGATTTTTTTTTTAATAGAATAATGTATGTATAATATTAAAAACGATGAATTTTTATTCTATCAAATTAATTAGATTTCTGTGAAAGAAATTCACTCAATGAAAGCATTATAGTAGCAAAACTCTTACAAATATAATGCATGGCTAGATATTTTGAAACATCTTAGGCAATGATGAAAATTTGATAATTGTAATTTTGAATTACTTTACATGTAAATTTTTCAATATCAAGAAAATGGGATTGAAAATAGTCATATAATAAAATTAGCAAATATAACCCAATATTGTTTGTGTACGAGTAAGAAAAATATATTGAACTTTCATAACTCTCAGCACTTGCTAGAAATTGTTTCATAATTAAATTAAATTAATAATTTTTAAAAATGTAAATGAAGATTTTAATACTTCTAGTTAGAAATATAAGTATTAAAAGAACTTCATTGTAAATGGAAGTATTTATTGGCTAGTTCTTTGTCATCAATTTATAGTTGCACACAAATTTTTAATTTTTGTGAAACATTAATTTATACTTCCATTTATCTCTCTGTCTCTTTTAACATGTATTCTGTATTAGAACTTGTTTTTGAAAGCTGTTACCAAATTTTTACACTATTTAGGGTGTTTTGGAATTCTAATCTTGCATGCATTTTGGGATACACTATATATATCTAATATGCAACAGAACATCTCCAAATATATATATATTTTTTTTAATTTGCAATTTCCCAGTTCATTAGTTTGCACATTATTGTTAAGAACTTTATTCCATGATTTACAGTTTTTGAAAATTAAATTAATAACTAATTATTCAATGGAGTATTACTTATCAATTTATAATTAATTAGTAATTCTCCATACTTTGACATTTTTGCAGAGTTTTAAAACATACTGAATCATGTTATTAACCACTATAAAACCCATCATTCTTACACATTGCAAATTACTTGGTATAAGAAACCCCAACAAGAGCAATATTTTCCTATATTCTTAAAAAAAATTTTCACACCCTATACAAGTCATAGTCTGCTCATTAATTTCATCTTGCCAACAACATGTTATTGTGTTTATCGACGATGTATCAAATATATTTTCCCTCCTATTGTATTTCAAAAACTACCCCATGATTGGGATTTTTCTATAAAAACTATCTGCATTATTATTTATTAGTTATTTGCATAATGCTTTTATACTAAATGAATTTTGGTTCCTCAATATGTCATTACATTTATTTTGACTTGATTAGTCCAACTAATAGCATGGTTTTCATGTCCAGAGGGTACACATTCCTTGATAGAGCTATCTTCAGGATATTATAATTATGGATTATTGATATTATTATATTAGACTTGTGCCCTTTTTTTTTTTTATATACATATTTTTTCATCTGCTTCTACAATTTTGCATTTACTCTATGATGTTTGTATACATCTAATGATTATCACTTTTGATGCTACAACTTTTTTTTTTAATTAATTCATTTTGAATTTTGTTTAATGGGTCTAAAATAGGAGCACTTGAAAATTTATGTATAATGAATGCTATATTCTTGGCTTTATTGTAAAAACTGATTGATTTCTGAAAAGTCTCTTTTATATATTTTCTGAAGTTTTTGTCCAGTATGTATACAGAAACATTAATAGCTAGATAGACATATAAATAAATTAATATTTTTTTTTATGAAACTATATTTCTAACTGTAAAAAATTCAGGAAAAGTGTCAATAATTTACCACTGTGCTTCTTAATCATTGTCAACTTTGTCCAACCTAAAATTATAGAAACTATATAATGCTGCTTTTTTTTTCTCTCTCTTAATTGCTTTAAAATTGATGATATTTATTGTAGAAAAGTTTTCGACAACTTAAAATGATAGTTGACTAAATGAAAAATCCACAAAAATGCTAAAATAGGGCAATTATTTAATCTTAACTAGCATATATAAAAGTATGTTTGTAACTTGTTATCTGAATTTTTATTTGTAACTATTTATTCTTTTGCCACATAACAGTGATCAAAGAATTAAGAAAAAAAAGAATATTTTTAAAATTTCACATCTGTGTACTTAAAATCTAACAACTTCAAAGAAAATACAAATGAGAATATTATTCTCTAGTGTCATTTAGAATGTAAATTTTATAAGCATAAGTTCATGCGAGGATAAAATTCTGTATAATCCAATAAAAATAAAATCAATAATGAATATCAAAATTTTTTCAGGTCCTTACAAGTTGTATTCTGTTGTAAACAAATGAAGAAGCTTCAGTCATTTTACTCTTTTTATTAACCTTTGTGAATTTGAAGAAGTTAGATCCAATTTGGGACATGGCCAATAAATTTGAAAATCATGAAGGTTGTTCAGTGTTTATTATTAAAAAGAATGCCCCTCAAACAAATAGTTAATAGTGTTTAAGAAATTAACAGAGCCTAAAACATAGCAAAGACAATTGAATCTTGAGGAGAAATAATAAGTCAGTGGCAATGAAAAAGCAAAAAGTGTTGTATGATAGTAAAAAAGTATGGAACATTACTGCAACAAGTGCATTTGGAAAATCAAGCAATGTTATTATGTTAAATATAAGGAACGACTTCTTATTGTAAATGAAAATAAGTAGCACCAGCAAACATTCACTATAGGTTAAAATATAAATTTATCAAGCCTTAAAGAGAGCTTCAACTAGTGCATAACAAATATTTCTGGAAAAAGATTTTAAATTGAATTGTCCTGATGAATTTTTGGAAGTTGTTACCTTAACATTTATATGAATGCATTTATTTTTTGATTTTTCTGAATCTATGATTCCTAGTTTAAAATGTCAAAAAAATAGTGTAATCATACCAAAAGCATTTTTGGTATTGATATATATTTTCTTATTATCTGTTACAATGTCCTAATCAAACTCTTTGAATTGATGTCACAAAAAAATCATTATAAAAATTTTCAGTCTCTTTAATAATGTAATTTCCTTTATTTCTTATAGAATTTTATCTAAAAATGTAAAAATACACGTTGTAAATGTAAAATGCTTAAAATTTGATTAAATTAAATTCAAATACAAAAACTCATTTACATCAATCAAATAACCTAAAATAATGTTTAAAAAAAGTAAATAAAACACTTCATATAATTATAAATTTATTTTTAAAGTGCAATTTTCTTTTTAGCTCAATTGATTAAATTTCTTAAATGATGGATAAACATCTGAATTTGTTTCTTTTTACATCAACATTCTTACACTATTCTTAATACAACTTCAGAACTATAAGATTATGTTTATACAAAAAGCAAGTATTTTTATTTAATAATTAGAATATGATACTGAGAGTTATTTAGAATTATTGAAATATATATGAATAAAAATATATTTTAATTTTCTACAAATAAATAATATCAAACTATAAAATTTGAAAAATAAAAATCTGATGTTTAAAATATGAAAAGTAAGCATATTTTTTGGCCATTTTTGTATAACATACGACGCTTTTAGAATCTGCCTATTATACAAGAGTCTCTTCATTAATATAATGTTTAATTTTATTTAATGCTAAAAAATAACTGAAATAAGGAAATAAATATTATGTAGGAAAGAAAAACAATATATTTTTCCGGATAAAACTTAGTTGTATTGATTTACAAACACTTGTAAGTCAACAGAAGATAAAAGTGTTGTTTAAATTACTAATGTATTAATTTTTCCAACATAAATAAAAAAAATTAGCAAATTTAAGTAAACGATTACTACATTCATGGAATTTATACTATTTTGAATAATCTATTTAAAATTATAACAATCATCAATAACTATTATTTTTATTATATTATTGTTGATTGTTATGATGGTTGTGATGGTTAATTATTATTTTTATTTTAAATCCAGCAAAGACATTTTTTAACAGGTTTTGGTAAAAACAATTATAAATTTTCACCTTTTGTAATTGATTCCAACAAACAAATGAAATGAGAAAAAAATTATATACATTAAGACTTAGTTGCATCTTGTTCTTTGTTAAGAAGAGAAATTCACTGATCTTAAATAAGCATCAATCAATTCTTCTCAACATAACCTATATCTTATATGCATAAATATACAAGAAAATTAACTGTTTTACACATTACAAGGAAACTTAAATATGCTGTTTATATTGCTAATTAAATATGTCTGCTGTTTTCCTACACCTCTTCTGGTTAAAACAGGTGTTCATGCAGATTACAGAATAAAATAACATCTTTAATAAAAATTTTATCAAATCTTTTAATCTTAATTTCTGATGTACAATAAAAATTAATTTTTGCAAACTAAGTTTTTACAAACATTTTAATAATTTCTCTTGGATTATTAATTCCAATTTTATTGCAATATTGATGGTTTTACTAATGTATGACTGTTCTACAGTTTAATTTATATATGCCAGTTCTATTTATGTATGGCAATTGTGTATAAACAGCTTCTTTATATAATTTTTAGAATCAACGTACAAAGAAATTTATATTTAGCTTAAGCTCCTTGGCTACAAGGTAGCGCTAGTTTTTATCATGGAAAAACATCAGATGAGTAGATATATACAGTGCATGAGACAGCAGCAAAGTAGAAAAAAAGGAAACTTGCCCAAAAAGTAAAAGGAACAAATAAACAAGAGATTATGTATATATATATGTAAAATATATATATATATATAATATATATATATATATATATATATATATATATATATATATATATATATATATACATTTATATATATATATGTAAATATATATATATATATATATATATATATATATATATAAGTAATTAAATAAATAAATAAAAAGAAAGTTTAAATTCTTAATGAAATATTGATAATAAAATAGAAAAATAAAAAATACACAAAAGCAAAATCAAAAAAGAGAATAAAATAATTATAACAAGTAGAAAAGAATCAACATATAATAGAATATATATATATATATATATACAGTGAAAATAAATAGCTTACATATATATCAGAGACTATATTTTCAAATATACAAATATGCAGTGAATAGAAATCACATTTAAAAATAGTTTTTTTTTTATTATTTATAGTAAGGTAATTTAGCATTTTTCCTTTAGCAGAGAACTAAGCAAAATGTGAGCAACTTTATAAGAATTTTAACTTTACACTGCAAATATAATGTTTGTTGCTGATTCACCATCTTTCATTTTAATTTTCATTGTCTTATAGTTCATTTTTTTACAAATAAACATAGAAGAAATTTAAAGCTCATGCAAAATGATTAAAATATCAAATCAAAATTTTTGGACCAAGAAATTATTAACAATGTTTAAATAATCAACTGATGAAATGAAATTTTAGTTTTAGCACATCTCTGAAATGTTATTGCCACAAACAATGGCAATGAAGAAAATTAGCAGTACTTACGTATTAACGGTACCTTGGCGACAGACGGTTTTTAAGTGTCGCCAATCTAACAGCTACTAAGGTTACCAAACCAATAGAATAGATTGGTGCCACTTAAAAACGTCAAATCTGTAGCTGCGGTTGGCGCGTGTGCTCTTCATTGGCAACTGTCGCCAAGGTACCGTTAATACGTATGTACCAAATTAGCATTATAAATCAAACATACTTTTTGTTAATCAACATATTTTCTGTTATTGTATTCTTGTATTAAAAATTTTATTACAAATGGTTCCTCTGCTAATGAAAAGTACATATTTCAGTAGTTTCTTTTTAGTAAACCTCCCCCACCCCATATTATTTAAAGTGTATGAAATTTCAAAAGATGACAAAAATTGTAGATATATGTATTACTAGAATAAAAAGCTTCACAAATATTTTCATAGAATTATTTTTATTGAAGTTATAAAAATTTAAGCTACACAACTGCATACTTGCCTAAATGTTCTCACATTTGCTAAAAACAATATCTGAAAGTGCTATGGGCTGTTTTGTCATATTTTGAGTGATCTCTTCAGAACAGGAGGAATATTGTACATCCTCCCTTCTCTTAACTTGCTGAAAACAACAAATTTTTCAAAAAACTGACTTGCTGAAAACCCAACTTGTTCTGTACATGAGAATGAATTAAAAAAAATTATACTCAAGAAATCTAACAAGTACAGAAAAAAATCAATTTCACAGTATCAAAAAAAGAAAAGTGCCCTGACCACAAATTGAACACTAGCTCCTATATGAAAATATTAAAATCATCAAGCAACTCATTATGGTACAGCACCCTAAAAAAATAATAATAATAAATAAATAAAAAAAAATTTTTTTCTTTATCAAAATGTATAACGCACAAACCTAGAAATATATTCAGAAAAGCATGGATTATTTATTGTGTTAGCCATTATGAAACGCATACAATTTGAAATGTTATTCACTAATAAATTAATTTACTTGCTTTGCAATTTCTTAAAAATAATTGAGTAAAAACAAATCCTGCAAAGGTTTAATTCCACTAATATTTTAATGACGAAAAATTAGAAAGTTAGTCCCTATTAAAAAGGGGGTTTCAGTAATAATAATAATTACTACATTAAAAGATTTAACTGTACAACATCCAAAAACCCACAAAAATAAAGCAAATGGGTACCGTATTAACGGTACCTTGGCGATAGACTTGGTGGTTTTTAAGTGTCGCCAATCTAACAGCTACTAAGGTTACCAAACCAATAGAATAGATTGGTGCGTGTGCTCTTTATTGGCGCAACTGTCGCCATGGTTCCGTTAATACGTAAGTAGCAGCAAATGTTACTGAAATAAGATACTCAAAATTATTGATTGAAAATACACAAACTTCACAGCTTCCAGTTTTACCATTAACGCTAACTGAATTCAATTGACAATATCTTACCAGCCAAAGTGATCTATAACAGTATCGGAAACACAACTCATCATAAAATTAAATTCTTTGATGGCATAGAACAGGGGTGGCCAACCCAAATGATCTTGCGGATCACTTTGGAAATGCATCGTAATTCCGCGGGGCGCATATAAAATTATATATCCCCATATTAGATTTAGGAACATCATAGACATGGTTTGGAGTGAAAAATTTAAATATAATGAGTTATTATTTTTGTGTTTACTATTATTCTTACATGTAAACATAGATAACATAATAATAATGATACTAAACACACATTGTAAAGAAATATGTGACATTAAAAATAAAATATAAAAGATGTATAAATATAAATGAAATTATTAAAAAATATTTATTTCACTAGTGTGATAATTGTTTCTCTATTCTTTCATTTATCTTTTACAAATCGATCTCAATTTGGGTTTTGCACATCGTAATTGGTGTTGCAGTTTAGCGTTCGTTATGTTTGTTCTCTTTAAAACAAATATTTTATTAAATTAACATCTTTTCCAAACAAAAAATAATATTTTTAAATTTATTTTTCAGATTGTTTTGTTCATGTATACTGAATGAATTTACTGTTCGTGTTCTAAAATTCTTCAATTCCTGTTTAACGTTTCGTGGTGTATATAGAAATGAGACAATTCACATGAATTGATTCAATTGAAGATAACACAATTAAAGTTCATAATGTGTTTTTTAAAAGAAATGTTTTTATTCATTAGTATTTCATCGTTGATTAAAATTCACTAACATTCACAATAATGGTAACTATACACTTCCATACGAATTCTTAACTAGAATATGCCATTCTCATTTCCGTTGTAAGTCATTCTCTATAAAACAATTGGATTAGGTTCTCCCTTTTTCAGCGTATAGTGTTTCTAGCTTTTGCACACTATTGCTTAAAAATCTCGATTGCGAGGATGAGAATTAACTACTTTCTGACCAGAAATTAGATTGCCTTATAGTTATAAAATATAAAAATTTGTATGGCATGATATAAATAAATATATTTTTCTGTTATAAAAT
Source organism: Caerostris extrusa (assembly GCA_021605095.1). Classification (NCBI taxonomy): domain Eukaryota; kingdom Metazoa; phylum Arthropoda; class Arachnida; order Araneae; family Araneidae; genus Caerostris; species Caerostris extrusa. Next base: position 25,709 of record BPLR01006861.1, read on the forward strand.
GGAAAACTAGGACAGAAATTTAATGATTATTGGATTTTATTTATTGGCCCGTACAAACAAACACGCACAAAAATAATTCCAGAATTAAAGAAATAATTTTTAAACTTTGACGACACCTTAAAATGAACTTAATAATCCGGCTTCTATAAAGTATTCATTTTCTTACAGCTCTTTATTTATTTATTTTTATATAAAAGTGCACTGTTTTTTTTCAGTAACTTATCTTGATTACCAATTTCACCACCTATCAAGAATATATTTCAAGCATAATGTTATTTTTTCCATTTCAAAAGTTAAAGGCATTTTCGACATCAGACACATAACAAGAAATTATTATTATAATGTGAATTTTGTAAATAGTGTCTTTACAGTTTATCGAGAGTACCTTGTGTCCAGGGGGCCTTAAACTCCTATATGTATTTTGTAAATATTGATAAAATTACTCTTACGGGAAGGTGAAAAATATGATTATGTGTATCAGATAATATTTCTTATACGCACATTATTATTACAGATGGAAAAAAAAAAAAAAATGTGAAAATCACCAGAAAAAAAAAAAAAATTTGGTATGAGAAGACAAATAGTTAAAGAAATCGAATGGAAGGTATATTCGAAATTCATCAATGCTGTATTAAATACTAATAATATAAGCAACGTTGAGAAGTTATTTTTTTATTATTATCTACTTCTACCTTTTTTTAAATATCTATGTTTGGCTTATATACAGCTCCGATATTTCCAGAGTTTAATAAAATCTTGCCCACATATTTCCTGATCTATTATGTCAATATGCATCAGGAAGTATGTGGGCTTAATAAAAATGAAATATGGAAGTATGAGGGCTTGTCATAATACAGATGAATAAAATTTTTGTTCAATAATAAATCGCGATTCAAAAATAAATTTCTCACTAACATTGAACTGAAAAATTAATTCACCCAGGGCATTGCATATGCGAGCCAGCTCGGGGGCCTTATGCCAATAGCAAATTTCTCATGCTCGAAAACAAAATTATTGTTTGATGCCGCACCCTGGTATTTTCAGGAACAATGATATTCGACACTCTCTTGATATTCCTAGTTTCCGCGCATTCGTGAGAAATTTGCAAAAACTTTATGATTCCGTTTCCCGATCCACTAACCCCGTTCTAAATGATTTAAAAATATACACGACTTTGACATCACTTACCCAGAAATCGCAAAAAGACCGCGCTATAAATATACCTAAAAGACGCGACCTAAATACATATATAATCTAATTTCGTTTTTTTTTTTGTAAAAATACAAAGATAATAAAATAAAATTATCCCAAACAAAAAAATTAAAGGAATAAACACTGATGATAAATCCAATAACAAAAATGCAATAAAAAGAAAACATTAACGAGGCGACAGCGAAACCGAAAATCTCCAGAAAGGAGGAAATTATTTGTTAATGTTAAGAGTATAGCGCGGTCTTTTGCAATTTCCGGGTAGAGTGATGTTATAGTCGTATATTTTTAAATAATTTAGAACGGGGTTAGTGGATCGGGAAACGGAGTCATAAAAGTTTTTTGCAAGTTTCTCGACGAATGCGCGGGAACTAGGAATATCAAGAGAGTGCCGAATATCATTATTTCTGAAATACCAGGGTGCATCAGAGATCATACGAATAATTTTATTTTCGAGCACGAGAAAGTTGCTATTGGCTGTAGAACCCCAAACTGGACTCGCCTATGCAATGACAGGTCTAAGATAAGAAAGGTAGATTAATTTTTCAGTTCAATTGTTAGTGAGAAATTCCTACAAATTAGGGAGAAGAGTTTTCTTAATTGATTATTGAATTTAGTGCGTAGATAATTAATATGTTAGTTTGTTGTCAAGTATTATGCCAAAGTATTTAGTTTCTTTGGACCAGGAAATATTAGAATTATGAATAGTTATGTTAGGGGTTGATATAAATTGATATTTTTATTTGATTCTTAGATAAACATAAAAAAAAAACGAAATTAGATTATATATATTCAGAAGCAATAAACAATTAATGAAAAAAATAATAATAGGTAACATAAGGAGAAATGTAAATCAACAAAAGAAAACTTTTTTTAGTTATGTAAGCGAAATTAATCCATTATAGATTACCATTTTAAGAATAGGTAATCTCGGTTAGGCTGTTCGAATCGTAAGCGAGCCAAATAAGAAGTGATTTTTCACAAGTCGAAACTGCTGTCTAGTAAAAATAACTATTAGTTCACTAGGCGTAAACCGATTTCTGACGCTTAGGTGTGCCTGAACAAGCAGTTAGACTCCCAGCCTAATCGGTAGTTAACTCCATACCCTCTTCGCAATTCATCATTGAATCTGAGCAAGCGTAAAGAAAGGCATCAACCTGCTCTATTGCCAGTTAAAAGAATAGAAAATTTAATAAGAAAAACAATAATATACTAGCTAAAAGCAAATATATAAAAATGAAACAAAAAGTTTAATAAAAAAACAAAAAACAAGAGGAAAAATATACAATGCTATTTATTACCAGTAGTGGTAGGTAGAATTGTAATCGTGGGCGTTTGCGGCTGTACAAATATTTCTATAAATTTAATTTTTCTGGTTATTGGAATGACTATAAATTAAAATCACAAACTAGATTGAACGTGAGGTCTTGGGAAATTTTATCAATTGCAACAAATATAAAATTTAAAAATGAAACAAAAAGGAATTTAATAAAAACAAAAAGTCGTTCAAAACTATAAATTTAATTTTTGATAAATCTGAACAGAATAAATCTGATAGTGGACCGTAAACATGGCACTATAAATTTTATATGTGTTGAGATCCAAAAATTTTATATGTGTTGAGATTTTTACTATATATATCCGTTTCATTCCGCTTTTTACAAGATAATATTGCTGTTTTGTAAGATTTCGAATATTTCTTTTATTGTTTGATAAATTCGACTCTATTATAATCAATCAACCATGTTAATCGGAAAATATTTCCTCCAGCAGATGGCGCTAGGTGTAAGTTAGGGGATTGTACTTACCATTACAGAGTTAACTACTTCAATAGAATGCGTTAAAATGAAAATTTATCGTAGGTTTCCTTATAGATTTCTTTCTGTTACATTTTTTGCACAATTTTTTTAATGGCCAGAGAATCGTAATTTGTACTGATTAAAATATTTTGTTTCCTCAAATGTTGTTGAGGATACAAACAAAATTTGTTTTGTATCCTCAAATTATCTAAACGGAATTGATTACTTTTATCATCAAACGCCCATAATTGTCCTTAAGGGCTCGAAAATAATGCACATAATTTTCGAGAGTATCAGTTAGGCCTCAGATAAGACATTGTTTTCAATTCAATAAAAAAAAAAATTTTGTTAAGTTTCCTTTTTCTTAACGTTGCGGATGATTTTTAATAAACTAATAATTCTGGAGAATATTTAAACATTCTGAAGTTTTAATTGTGTATTTCATGTACTCTGCTTATTAAAACTGCCGAAAAGCAAGGTTTCTTTCTATAAAGCGGGAAAATTTCAAAGTCACAACTGCATCCCGAATATATTGCAGAAAGAAGAAATTTCACAACAATAATAAGAAAATTAATAGTCATTCGTTAGATAGACATTTTGGAGAATATGGTTAAGGTATCAACTTCAAAGTACTACCAAAAATAATTTCACTAGTTTGAATAATAAATTAACGTTATTTAAAAGCCATTTACTAATTTAAATGCCGTTATCAGTTTTTATCGTTATGGTCCTTTTCTGTATTGCATTAATGTGTATCTGTCTCCAATTGTTATATGTCGTTATCAGTTTTTATCGTTATGGTTTTTTTCTGTATTGCATTAATGTGTATCTGTGTCCAATTGTAATGTGTCGTTATCAGTTTTTATCGTTATGGTCATTTTCTGTATTGAATTAATGTGTATATGTGTCCAAATGTTATGTTTCATTATCAGTTTTAATCGTTATGGTCATTTTCTGTATTGAATTAATGTGTGTCTGTGTCCAATTGTTATGTGTCGTTATCAGTTTTTATCGTTATGGTCATTTTCTGTATTGAATTAACATGTGTCTGTGCCCAATTGTTATGTGTTCCTTTTCTTGATCGTTGACAACTTGGTTGTATTTTTTAATTATATTAAAAATTATTTTTTAAATTATATTATTAAATTAAAAATTATTATGACATTGATTTTAATAATTATCATATTGACTTATGAATTATTATTATGTTGATTGTATTTTACAATTTTTATAATCTTGCTTTCTAATTAAAAATATAAAAAATTATTGAAATTCATTAAATGAAATATTGTAAAAGAAAAATTATAGTTGTTTATAAAATTCCACTGTTGTGTTCATTACAAAACATAATTTGAATAAAATAATTTGGTATTTTCACTTGCTATAAAAAAAATATTTGAAAAAAAAAAAAAAAATGAAAAAAATAAAAAAAGATATAGACATAAAGTTTTCTTAGAAGAAAGTGTTAGAGCATGAATATTTGATTAATTATTTTTATGAATTTTTTTTTATGTTGTACATAAAATTATTAGGATTTTAAATACAATATTAAATTAAAAAAAAATTATACTTATGTAGGAAATTTTTCTATATAATATTTTCCCCTCGTAATGATTAAAAAATAAAATATTCGTTTATATGAACTTGTGATCTGTTATAAGCAAAATAATATTCCTTGCATCTACTTAATCCTCTTAGAAGCCCTTCTAGCAATGAAGTGCTAGAAGGGCTTTCATTGTTGTGAAGGGTAGAAGAAGTATTCGCAATGGCTTGAAAAACTATACAGTAGAACCTCTTTAAGTCGAAAACCTCCAAAATTCGAAAAAAATTTTTTGTTCCCTTCCCTTCAAGCCCCAAAACCTCCATTACTCGAAATTTCAACCCTCTATATGTCGAAATAATTCAAATCCCCAAAAGCCATTTTGGTATATATTTTCCCTCCGTAACTCGGAAAAAAAAAAAAAAAAAAAAAAAAAAAAAAAAAATTGGACCTCTGTATCTCGAACACTAGCAATGTTTAATTTTACAACCTTTTCAACTTGATCATTTGAAACTAATTACCCCCATAGCACAAAGAAAAATAAGTTACCGACTTTAAGGATTTGCCGACAATGAACGTCATTGTTTCTTAGAAAACAATGTATGAGTATACAGTAAATAGAATAACCAATTCTATGAAATATTCTTATTATAATTCTTATTCTTATAATCCTTATTATTGCTATTGTTTTCATTCCAACTCTAGCGAAGCAAATCTTTTGTTGTCGATTGCAAAAATATCAGAAATGCATAGTTTGGTTTTTACTGCAATACACATCTATTTCAACAACTGTATACGAATAATATTGTTGTTTTGGTATTATTTTGATTTTTTTATTGTAGTACATAACATAACTTTTTAAGTTGCAAATAAACATGTTTATTACCTCTTTAACTTGAATTTTTATTTATTTTACCTCTCTAACTCAAAAACAAGTCAGAAAAGAATCTAAATCTCTACAAGTCGAATATTTCCCCTACAAAAATCCGCGTAAGTCGAAAACTCTATAACTCGAATTATTTGGCGTCTCCTTGAAGTTCGACTTACAGAGGTTCTACTGTATAAGTGCGAATGTTGTAGTGCCAGAGAACAGCTTGTAGAATCTGGCCTTTTGCTAGCTGATCGTGTAAAAGACGCAAAGATCTCTGAAATTGTCAGGATAGATCAAGCCTTTCTTGCAATAGTATAGCTAGAAGGGCTCGGAGGGTAAGTCGATTACGATTAAAAATCGGTCTCCGTCGAAGTAATTAATTCTAGATTAAAGCAGTGACGGATTTAGGTTCGATGGCGCCCCAGGACCAAATTAATTTGACGCCCTGATATAATAATAATAATACGAATAATAATAATGGATTCGAATTAAATTTAGGCATGAATTAAATGTACATATATTTTTAAATATAAATATATATAAAATTTTTAAGCGAGATTAAAAAAAAAAATGTTTTTGAGTAACCGAACAAAGGTATAATTAAATATAGTGAATTAATATTTGTGTCAGGGGCCTCAATGGCCGAGTGGCTAGCGCTCTGTACTACAGGTTTCGGGTTCGAGTCTCGACGGTGCCATGGATGTTTGTAGTGGTTCGGAATCCACTTTAAACCGTAGGTCCCGGTCCTAATAGGATCGTAGAACGTTGCGGGGAATTGTTACTCCGCGTCCGTATCTTCAAGTTACAGGCGCTCCCTGGGTAATGCAAAGGGAGTAACGTCTGTGCAACGCTTGCCTTAAGGCATACAAGACCAAGCTGTCTAAGTGTTTGCCAGCTGCATCGGAACAAAAAAAAAATATTTATGTTATAATGATGAGCAAACAAACGCTACATTTAGATTTTTGAAGAAAATATTTATGAAAAATCTAATGTCAATAGATAAATGCTATACTTAACGAAAATTTTTTTTGGTACTTGTTTGTTAGATATTTTAAATTTTACTACTTACACGATTAATTATTTAAAAATAATTTTGCCCTTTAAATATTGACATAGTGAGACTGTCAAAGCAAGAAAAGAAACATTAAAATTCGGTCTTACCGTTGATAAAAACAAAAATCGATTTCACATTTTTGCCGCCTCGAAAATTTTGGAGCCTCTAAAAATTTGCCGCCCTAGGCCCGAGCCTTGTGGGCTAATCATAAATCCGTCGCTGGATTAAATGTCCTATAAATGCCCCAGGTAAACAAAAGTTATATTTGCTATTGACCTGTTGCAATTGGGTCCTAAATGGTCGAGTGTCTAGTGCTCTGGTGCCACAAGTTCCGGGTTCGAGTCCCGGCGATGCCATGGATGTTTGTAGTAGTTCGGAATCCGCTTTAAGCCGTAGGTCCCAGTCTCCTATGACTGTAAGAGCGTCACGAAGCAGAAGTCAGACTTCTACCTACGGGTGCTCCATTAGAACAGAAGCTGTATCCCTCCTTCCATGAGGGATACGACAACAACCTGTTTCAATTGATCTATCCCGACAACTTGGGAGATGTTTGCATCTTTTACACGATCAGCTAGCAGATTTTATAAGTTATTCTCTGGCATTACAACATTTACACTTATGCAGTTTTTCAAGGCATTGCGAACAGTTTTTCTACCATACACATTCAAGAACTTATTACACCAAATATTCAATAGAATTTCCGTTCTTTCATAGCAGTTCATTTCATGAACATGCTTTATTAATCTTTGAGTGAAAATACGCCAATTAGGTAACAATATAGGTGAGACAAAGAGCGGAGAATCGATAAGCTCAGTTATTCGAATTTTAACTGTAATAATGCCTCTCTATTTTTAAATGCATTACAGATACGTACGTTATTCTCCTCTCCATTGGCGCAATAGCCCCATGGTGGGCCGAGGCCTTTTGCCTACTGGCAGATTTCGAGACAGGCGATGTTTAACCTTTTTATGGAGTAGAGCTGTCCCCTATACCCAATGCTCTACAGTCACATTTGATCGGAATCCAGGCTTTAAAGTGAATTATGAACCACTACAAACATCCGTCGCACCGCCGGGGCTCGAACCCAAAACATGTGCCTCTTAGCACCAGAGCTCTAGTCCCTCGGCTATTAGGCCCATGTACATTATTAAGTACAGGGAAATTTCCAGATTAGAGGTTTTTAATAAAACTTTTCCCGCTTGTCTCTAATAACATTTCCGCTTGGGGGCCTTGTGGGTAGCGCTCTGGCGCTAGGTGCCACAGGTTTTGGGTTCGAGTCCCGGCAGTGCCATGGATGCTTGTAGTGGTTCGAATCCACTTTAAACCATAGGTCGTAGTATCTTATGATAGTAGAGCGTCGCAGAGCCCAACAGTACTTTTTTTTTATTTCCAATGGCAAGGCAAATACAAGTCATAAAAAATAATAAGGCAAAAAACAAATACAAAAGAATAAGCATCCAAAAATACAAAGATGACTGAAGTCATTGCTTTAAGAGTTCTCCCGCACGCCAGTAAAGCGCTGTCGCCGTTCAAGTACCGCACATCGTTGGAGGTCATCGCCTCTGTTCATTGGACATGCTGAGTTTCATAGGGGATAGCCAGGATTCGAAAAGATTTTAATGCGATGGAGATGTTCTACTAGGCCATCATGGCCAGTCAGAAGACGGAACTGGGCGATAGCATTTCGTCACGGATTGCTGGGTATTGTTAAAAGATCTTCAGCTCTCCGACGCTTTGAATTAAGCTCATCTTGAGTTTGTACGTTGTGACTTTTAGCCATTATTTGTTTGATATATAATTTTATAGAATGGAGTGACAGTGCCGAAGATGCAACGCAGACCCATCTCCTCGTTGGTGCACCCTGGGCAAAGTTCTTGTAATGGCAAAGTGGTTTGCAGCTTTTGGCAGTTCTTTTTTCGATACTTCTTTAAATGATGTAAATTTGGGCGTGGCTCGCAAGAAATGGATTTTAACAATGTTCATGAAACCATGAGCACCATACTACTTTACACATGCATCAACAAATACATGCGATTCAGATGTGTCATTTACTTCCAAATATTGTGGAATGTATACATTATTTAAGACAGACATCTTTACTAGTCAATCAGAAAAGGATTTTTGCATTTTATCGGATAGAAGGGCTATCTCCAATTTAATTTGCTTTTTCTTGCATCTTGTATCAACACCTTTGGTAATAAGGTTGCAGGGCATAACATTCTGAGTGGATCAGTTATGGTGTATCAGAGACAAAAAGGCTATTTTCATTTGATTTTGCTTCAGTTCGATCGTGGACACTAAGTATCTCATTTAAGGCTCCATATCATGCCCTAGTGAATTTAGAGATATGCAAACTAGATACTTCGCTTTCCCAATTTTTAAATTTAAATATGCACTTTTCAGTAACTTCCGTACTCGTGGTACAAATTACTCTAATTCATCTAAACACATTCCTATTACACAATTATCGATGTCCAAAGAGATCTAGAGGCTAAAGTTATTTTCATATTTTTCGCCATTGTCCAATGATGTATAATTTATGGACTGGATTCGTATCCCATAAATTTCTATCGTCTTTTACCTCTATCCAACTTCTTGGCTTCCTTAAGTAACATGGAAAAAATAAAATTCGTATTAAGACACACAGAATTTGCTTCACAACTATTGTTGAAATACAAGTTTATACAATAGCTATCTAAAATGATATTTACGATGATAGATATAACTTATTTTTGGTCTTTAGACGAGAAAATTCTTAAACAACGGAGGCGATACAAAAGACAAATTCCGATTTCTAACGACATTCCTTTCCGATGGGGTTATTTTAATGAACGCTATCAACAATTCAGACTTCAGTTCATAAATATTGCAAATTAAAAAGTTCTACAAGAAATTCATCTTCTGCATTACTAAAAGGTACAACTAACTCCACAATACTAAACGAATGTTGACGATCATGCTATTGAATACGCAACTATCACTACCACATTAAAAAGTTTGCTACACAACAAAGGCAGTGAATTTTTGGAGTGCCTGGGGACAGGAATCCCCCTGTCTCCTTTTGCATAATTAGAGAAAATAAAATACTTAACTTTAAGATAGAAAACATAAGAGAATATTAAAATGTGTAAGAATTGAGTGTAAAAAGTGTAAATTAGGATGAGCCATAGATCAGGAGTTTAAGAAGATAATTATTTTACCACAATATACACTTAAGAAAACAAAATAAAAATTGCCTTCTGAGCGAATTAATGTTGTGTAATCTTCGATCTTTTGTTTTTCCATGCGAGTTTTTTTTTTTTAAATTTCAGAATCATGCAAAGAATGCTCTGTATACAATTCAATTTTCTATTCAGAATTGTACTTGCAATTCCTTCCCCCTCCCCACAAAAACAGTCTCATTTTAAAATTACATGGCTAAATTTAGATAATCGAAGCGTTGAGAATCAATTAAAATGTCTGCGAGTTAAAACATACTAGTAAACGTTTCAAATACTGGAAAATTAAGTTATTCGAATAACTACAAAATCGCTATGGTACTTCAGAAATAAGGATATTTGAAACTCTTGATCTTACCAATATTAGACCCTTCATCTTTAATACCTCTAAAAAGTTTTATGACTATCCCTTTTACTTGCAATTCTATTTTTAAGAATTGCCATAAATAGGGAGGGATTTATTTGAAAATAGAAAGCGTCCTAGAACTGCTCAGTGTCCTCAGTTAAGTGTTCTCTCCCTAATCTCTTTCTGGAGTGTCACAAAAAGCATGCTCCACTTGTTGGCAGTCATCTTTTCAATGCTTTAAATATAATTTCCCATTTCCCCTTTTAAATTTATTCGCATGTGTTCTTTCCAGCTTTTAAATTTGTAATATTATTAAAAAAAAAAAAATTAGTCCAAGCCCATTGAATTGGTATGCTTATGGCAAAATGCTTTTAATAAAAAGACTAAGTGTGGCTCCTCAGCAGCCAAGAGCTTTGTTTACCATCAAATGTAAGATGAACGTAAATGCCACTAGAAATTCGATGACGAAGTAATTTTTGCAAATTATTGTATGCAGACTAGATTAAAGACCTAAAAAACTGAAAATTGGCAATGTTCGATATATCCAATGAAATGAAAATACTAATTTTATCGCTGCGAGCCAATTCATGAACCCATTTATCAAATACCATAATAGCTCTCTAGATATTAGTCGGATGAATGAAAACGCCCATCGAATGAAGATTGCAGTAGACATCCAAGTTTCTATCCAGGAATAAACGTCCCGATTTCTAAATAGAATGACTAAATTAACACGAGTTTCATTTCAAGGAATTTTATGTACAAGAAATGCTACTTTTAAATTGTTAACTCCAAGGTCCTTAAGGGAAGAGTCTTATTTTACAAGATTAAAGTGTGAACAGCAAAAGGTAGATTAGGCAAAGTTTCAATTTTGCAACTTAAGATGGCTTTTACAAGGCGATACCCTTCAAGTGGAACCCATTAAAATTGAGTATTAGAGGAAAAAAACGCCAAGATTCCTGTCTACAGGAAGTTTCCCGAGAGAAGCTTGGAAGTGTGTGTGCAGGTCATAATATTTTACATGTATGGAAGATTTAAAGAGAATTTCTCTACATAAGTTTGCATTAAAAACTTGAAACTCAATATTTTAATCTAGATTGTTTCAAACTGCCATTAAATTGCCAGATACTTCATATTAAGTGTTCAAAGTGTAGATGAATGCTTCATGAAGCAAAGAACAAGACAAGTTTTTTTTTTAATGCTTTATTAATCTATTTGAAAACAAAACAGCCAAATACATCTGTATTTATTAAACAATTAAAACAATTTCAGCAAAAGGAAGAGGGTCATGGAATGCACAGTACCCGTATTGCACACAGAAGCTGCTGTGCCTTTCAAATTAAAAAGCTACATTTTTAAAACTATAAACTCACATACATACTCAGGTTAGTCAATTAAATCTATCAGCACGAAACCACAGCCATATCCTTTGTTAGTACTTTTAACAATAAATGATCACAATGACTATGGTGCTGCCACACATTAAACACCGAGTGATTTATTTAAAGGCAAATCGATAAAATCTAGAAAAGGCCATTTTGTTTCCGGGCTAGCTATACACGAGGAACTTGAAATGACTAGCCTCGACATCTATGGCAAGTAGTTAGGCACATGGACATGGAAGAGAATGCTAAACATTATATAGATTTGTTTCCCCCTAAGAGTTGTTGGTTAAGAACATTTGGACTACCCAGACGAAAAAATAAAAAACACGATTTTTTTAAAGAACCGACATTTGCTAAAAAAATTTCCCAAATGCTCCGATGAGAAGTTAAGAACATATGAAACAGTTTCAAACTTTCGAAAATTCATAAACTCGATAAATGATAAATCTAGAGGGATAAGAAGAAAAAAAAAAAAAAAAAAATTAAACAAAATGGCAAACGTATCCAACGCTGCCTATTAAGAACATTTGTGATTAAATAACAATGTGTAAGGTTAAAAAACATGGAACGAGTACCTAGCTTTGAAATGTAGAAAAGGCAATGAGACTAGTTTCTTTTTATGCTTAAAATTGAATGCTAATGCCAACATCAGCAACAAGTATTGGGGGGTGCAGAGAAAATACAGCACAGACCAGAAGTGTTCCAGTTAAAATTCTCATCGTTAAGCTACATACATATAATAAATGCTTATTAAAGTCCAGAAAGGCTGCATATGATAAATGTTACTTTAAAATCCAAGGGTTAAACGCTATTTTTTTCCACTAATACGTCGACACACTTTTAATTCCTAACAATGCGTAATATTGAAAGCCCGCACAGCCATAGAAAACGATTTAAAATATAATCTTTGGTAACCCCCAAAATAACTATCCCATTAAACAAGCTCTTCTTGATAAAACTAAAAAGCTGTAAGAAAATCCAAGTGACGTCTCGTCACAGTTTCAAACATAAAATATCACGTCATTTTTTTTGTTTCTCACACAGTTTTAAACATAATTCTGGCATAGAAGGAACTTTGTACAACATAAACATCAACATAAAAGACTTCTTCTGAAGCCGTCCGATCAAATATTAGTTTTGGAACGTTACACCAACAATAAAAGGTTCCTGTTGAACAGCAAATGAAAAGGCCTGCCAGGACAATAAAAACAAGATTCCAATGAACATACATTGAAAAAGGGGCAGAAAACAAATGTTTACTGGCAGGTGCTTCCAAGCTAATGCACGTGCATAGTCCTCGGCTGGTCAATGCAGGAACGCTTAGCGGTTGCTCTTGTTGCGCATCAGGGGTTTGTGGTTTCGGAAAGTATCCACCGAATGCTGCCACTGCCAGCAGCTGCGGCAGAAGTAGCGGAAGCAGGAAGCATCCCTGCAGAAAATTGGCCCTTGTTGAATCTGACAGCTGGAGCAAATAGCATCCTCCAAGTAAGGATCTACTTGAACCTACGAATAAAATAATCATAAGCGAAACAGAGTTTAATAACACCATTAAGTAAACTGCCTAAAGCAATAACTTATTTGATTAAATAAGTAATCTTGTTCAAAGACAATACTTAGAATTAAATAACTTAAGCATATTGGATTACTTGTTTAGACTAGTATTCTAGATAGTTTAAAGTATTTCTTGAACAATTGCTTGTATATTAATATACAGAAGGATGTTTATCATAATTTACTTGCCTGCAAAGCCATTTCAGCAATAAAAGTAACTTTTGCAGCCTGCAATGGCAGGTAATCTTTGATATTAAAATTTATATGCACATCTTATAGGGGAAATAAAATATTTAGTACCAATCAGAGATTAAATTTGAAACTTCAGTGCTTTTTATTATGCCAAGCTAAAAAAATTGTTATGCAGCACATTTAAATGCAGATACAATAGAAGCATTTGTTATATTTTCTTGAAATATACAACCTTCTAGAAATTAACCGTTTAATGTTCTTTTTAAAGGTATACAATATAGGTCATTTTTTACCTAACATTGTTAAATGTACAGCTACCTTTTAATACCTATGGCTTTTACAAATTCAGTTTTTAAGTAGAAGAAGCTTTTTTTTAAAGAAGCTAGTATCTTATTGTCAGAGGTTCTCTAAAAAGTGAATTATAACTTATTATCGACACCAGAATGTTTTTTTTAACTGCAAATTTTTGGTTTATAAATAAGGAAGTTGCCAAAAGAGATTTAAAGTAAACATCAATATATTTCCCATGTCACTTGCAGTATATCTTCTATACCTTATTCAAATTTATAGAGGTAGCGATTTGATTTAAATTTTTAAAAGCAAGATATTTAAACTTCAAAAATAACAATTTGATGTTTACGTTTATAATGTCCAAAAGCTCTATCTATAAAGTTTATAGAAATAGAATGATTGACTTTTAAAAAAGAAGTTTAATGTTAAATTAAAAACCAAGAACACATTAAGAGCTTAAAAGAAATATATATTAAGTAGTTCACTAGTAAAAATTTCTTTGATAAGAATTTATTAACAAGTATGTTTAATATTTAATATATTACGACTATTAGAAGATATATAGAATGCCAACATCTTTTATGTTACGGTAATGGTACTAATATCATAAGATCCACCTTTATAAGAATCAAGATTTTGTTGTCTATTAAAATTCTTTAGTGACAAAAGATGGCTTAATAATCCTTATGGAGCTATATGCCATATTATAGTAATGCAACTAAAGAATAAAAACTAGTTTATTCTACACATTCCAAAATCACAACTGGCAAAATTTGTTACTGAATTCAAGCTTTATTAAAAAAGGACAAAGGATTGATAATCTATAAAAGTATACTAATCAAAGTCACATTTTAAACTTGACGTCAAGATTGCTTCAAGGTATAATTAGATAGGAAACGTTATATTCAATCAAGGCAAATTGAACAAAATGTAAGGAATCTTTATCCTGTTCAAATTTCTATTGTACTTGAAATTTAATATTAGATTTACAATTATAAGGACTTCTGAATTTAAAGTTTTGTTTAACACAATGCTGGTGGATATTTTAATTTATTACAAGTTCTTTGTCATGAACTATTAACTTTGAGTTTAAAACTATTAGTACATTGAATGTAAAGTCAAAAAGCCTTGTGATCAATATAAACATCAGTACAATACAAATTTACTTTAATGCAGTGCCAAATTCTATAAGATTTCTTAAAATTTTAAAGGTACATTTATATTAAAAGTGATCTCATTTAAATTTCATGTAGATCTTTATAACTGTTTAAATATTTCTTTATATCTACCTTTTTGGTAAACCTAGGAGTTTTAATTTCAATAAAAGCAGCAGATACAGCTTTCATGTAGCTTTTGTGATTATTGAAAGTAATTCGACCCGAGCCTGTAAAGAATAAGAAAAAAAAAAATGAGATTAAGGGCAAGAATTATTTTTAAGAGTAAAAAAAAATACAAGTTACATTAAGCATGCTCTTACCAATTGGATATTTGTATTTGTCAGTGTCGATACCAGCATATACTACACCTCCAAATAAATCATTCATGACTAGAGCAAGGCCTTCAGCATTTAACATTCCATGCAATGCCCCAACGAATACGGTCTTGCTAGGGTCCAGTCTTTGCGATGGGCAATGAACGAAATTGCTGTCGCTTATAACCCAGGGAATCACTTGGACCTAAAGATTTATTTATGAAAATCTAAATTAAGTTCTAAACAAGATCTTGAATCAACTAAAAAATTATGCATGTCGGTTAAAACTTTAGTCTTAAGTTATTCATAACTAAAAAGCTGAGCATCTAAAAATAAATGTTTGAAATTTATATTTCTAATCTTTAAATCAAGATTAGTTTGAAAAATAAGAGTAACTATTATATAATTTAATTCATGTCTAATTAGAAGTCATTAAAAATAAATTTTATCAAGAGTACAATATAAAAGATATTTTTAAAATTACTTAAATCTGTTAACAGACCTCTTTTGATCGCATACGCCTGGACGAAATCTTAAAATACCAATTTCCTCCATTGCTATAGTCGTGAGTACAGGCTTGAAGTAATGCCTTAACGTGTTTTTCAGCTTCAAATATGATATAAACATATCCAGCTATGAAGAAAAAATGTGTTGAGAACCTAATTTAAAGCCAACTTGACACGATGTCATTTAGAAAAGATTAATTAGAATTACCTTTCGGCTTTCTTTTCCAGGCCACAAAATTTTAATAGGTCCAAAAGGAGCAAAAGCCTCGACTAGACCAGCTAGAAAATAATTTGAATGTTTATTCATGTTTATAGCTTTCAATTATATAATGTTGAAATATGAGAATATAAAGAATCTTGAATTAAGGCATTTAAAAATTTCACTAGGCAAATTATACAAGTTTAATATCACGCTTCTTTAAACAGAAACTTGTAATTCAATAATGTTTAAATCCATAAAGAGCTTATTTTTATATAATAAGTTTATAATATGAATTGTACAATATTTAAAGTTTATTTAAAATTAAAAATATTTAACTTGTAAATATTCTTATATATAGAATAAAACCCAACTATCTTACTATAAAAGTAAAAACTATAAGATTGATATCTAATTATATATAATGTTTTAGGTCTTACAATTTTACTTAAATTTATATATTAATCCTTTAAAAGATAACAGGTATCTAAAGATTTGGGATAAACAGTCTTAATAAGAACAAAGGCTTAAAAATAGATGCAGCAAGACTTAGAAAATTTAAATTTTAATGTTCCGACAGTAAGGCATGGGGAAAAGTTTTAGCTTAGTGTTAAAAAGTTACTCATTGATAGCATAATAGGTTGTCTTGCAATATCTTCAATTATTTACAATTATCTGTCAATTTTATAGCTTGAAACCTAGTGGATCTCTTAGTATAGCAACCATCCAAGACACATAAAGATAAGGGAGCCATTTCTTCAAAGTACCTATAAATTAAACCCTTCCTTAATTGAAAGATCGATCTTAAATATGCATAGGATGAACTTTAAATATAGTGTTCAAGTTAAGATTCTTTAAAATGCATTATATTAATACTGCATGAAGTCATATTTCAATGCAGTCATTGATTTACAAGAATCGAGTTTAGTTTATACAAGTGCAATTATTATTAAGTATACTTTAAATTCATTAAATGTATTTCATTATTAACTTCACCTGCATTTATATATAAAAATAAGATTAATATAATTCCTATTTAAAGCAATTAATGCTATTGTGGATTTATCCACTTTTCGCTAATATGAAAAGAATGAAAAGTTAACAATAAATCTGATTAGTAAGCATACCAATTGGATATTTGATTAAAAACATTGACCTTATTTTTAGAAAGTAGCATCATAATTAGAATATAACTACTCTACATTAATAAAGTTACCTTCAGTTATGTCCCAAGGTACTCCACCTAGAAAGACTTTACAGGAATAAGTTGGATTCTTATGAGTCCGTGGAGGCAGATGACCACTCCAAGTGCAATTAGCTTCACAGAAGGCTATAAATTAAAGATATAAATTCAAGCCTTTTTTATATTTGAATAAGTATAAACTTAATATATTGTTAAATATAAACTGCATATTTACCATCTATTTGAAATAAGTCTAGAAGACTTGTATAAATTACAATTCTAAACATTTTTATTTTTAATATGGATTTAAAGTAAACCCTAGTTTGATTTTAAAAGTAGTTTTTCAATAAATGATTTTTAAAAATAAAATTAAAAAATGATGATAATGAAGAACTGCTAGGACTTACATGAAGACTTTGTTCTAGAAATGGAAGCTTTATATAAAAATTAATATGGCTTAACTTTAAATTTTTAAAAATTTAAAAAGTTAATTTAAAGCTATTCAATTTATGGCAAATTAATGTTTTATATAAATAGATATTTAATACCATAAAAGGTTATGAACTTATACAAGTTATTTTAAATAAGATTTCAGTTTAATATATTATATTATTTATATGTTAAACATATTTATCTTTAAAATATATTTTAAATAGACGAGTTATATTATTCCAGTATTAGATTTATATATTAAAAGAACTTTAGATTTAATATTGTCCAATATCGTAGCTTTAATGTTACAGAAAGAAAATTCAAGAAAGATGTCTTTTCAATTAAAGCCATTTAAAAGAAGGTTTAAGAGACTTGGCATTTAGAAACTCTTAACAGAAAGTAGTCTATTATAAACATGTTAAATATCTGTAGAATGTGTTAAAGTTAATATGCATAAATATATATGTAGTGTATTTAAAGCCTTACTTATTAAACAAGGTAAATAAAATTAGAATTAGGTTAAAATTACTTTTAAATCCAACTTAAAATACTATATTAATTTATAATTATTAATGATATTAAATATATCCAGATTCTACAAGAATTTTTAAAATAACTTTTATATATATATAAACTGATATTTATATTTTAAATATAAAAGTACACCGTTTTATACCTGCAGCATTCCTGTACAGCCTGGCAGCTCTTTCAATAGAATCAAGATCTCCATAGTTTGCGTTCAACACTGAATTAACAGACCATCTTCTATCAAGAAAAAAAGGGGAGGACACAACTGGGACATCATCAGGTCGGCAATTAACATTGCCGTTTAGAGAAGGAGCAGTAGTTATCCCAGATCCAGTACCAACTGTAGTCCCTAAATTCAAGTTGTTCTGAAAAAAATTTAAGATATTAATCTTATTACATAAACTTATAAATTTTATCTATTGGTAAATTCCAAGTAATAAATTTGTTCTTATCTAAACAAAGAACCATTTTCATTTCCTTATGAATACAGTATTTTCTACCTAATAAGTTATAAGATTATATCAAAAGGTTAAGCGTTTTAATCAAAATTTTTAAATTGAGACACGAAGTTTTTATAAAAATAAATTTGCCTAAGATACATTTCATACTAGTTTTGAACATTTATCTAGCTATAATATTTGTGGAGTTTATATTTTAAATTGGAAGTTTTAATTATATTATATGATTTATAATCAAAGTTCAGGTTGTTTAAATTTATTAAAGCGATTAACAATGAATAAGATTTATTCAAATGTATTTTATCCAAAGAAAATTTCTTTTAACTATACAAAATTTATAAAAATACCAAGACTTTAATTTAGTTATTGAAGTATTACAAGATACTGATAAATTATCATGTAAATCAGTAAAGGCTTGAAAGATGATGTGCATGTTAAAAGGTTAAGTTATGATACCTGAATTCAACTTGGATATTCTTAACTTAATTAAAATTTAACCTGAAAATATTCTAAAATATTTTATCTTCGAAAATAAGATTAAATGTCAATATAGAAGAAAGTACATTTTTAGAAGATGCAAGTTGCATTCTTGCTATTAAGTAATGTTATATGTTACAAGGTTGAATTCAAGTCTAAATGAAAATAAGACTAACATTTCAGTTTGATGCAAGCTTTAAAGTAAAATTATAAGTGCAACTTTAACAATTAATAAACAAATCTTGTATCAAGAAATAAAAATTAAAATTTCAGTTAAGTATTTAATCCTTTAAAATAAAAGGTTTATTTAATTTGCTTCTTTTATCTATTTAATATCATAAAAATCATTCTTATAAAAGTCTTCAGAACAATTTTTATTTTTAGTTTGTAATGCCCTATAATGTATACCAGCATATTTTTGAATTAAAAAACTATTAAAAAGATTTTACAAGATCAGAGACTGTTTGATAACTTAAATTTTGTTTATGTATGGCATGAAACTAGAACTTTTAATATTAGAATATTTGATTCCTTAAATACAGATTTGCAATAGAAAAGTCTATTAAAGAACTATAGCGAAAATGAGATTTTAAGATTCATACTTTCTATGAAACCTAAATTAATAAATAATGAACTTATATGAGAACTTCAGAATAAAAGCTATAGATTGTTTGTTGAACATTTTTAATTGTTTAAGTTGATTAATAAGACAGTCATCTTGCGTTTAATTTCTACATCCATTTTATCTTATTATGTTTTTATAAAATCACGCTTGCTTCCAATATTTAATATAGAAAAAAACAAAATTAATCTTGTAAAGTGTAATAACTTGTCTATTTCAGTTACATTTTAAAGATTGTAAAGATAAAATTTAAAACTTTTAAACAGAGCATTTATAGGATTTGTTACGAAACAAGAAAATCTAAAATTAAAAAAATTTAGTTAAGATATATTATAAAGGTGGAAATTTAATCATTTACATCTTAAACACTTAGAAGAATATAATAAGATTTACTTTTAATTTAAATGGAATCCATTGTTTCTACCGAAATTATTAATTCAAATCCTAAGAGTCTTCATGACTTAATACCATGTTCTATCAGAAGTATTTTTTTTTATCGATAGGTATTAAACATAATTTAAGATGACCATTATTAAATCTTAGTATATTTATAATCTTATACAATTCTTTCAAGTTTAAACAAGTATGAATTTATAGTTTAAGTTTATCAAGCTACGTTTCAATATTAAGCTTTTAAAACAGACACATTAATGATATATGTAGTCCAATCTAAAAGTTGCATGGTTATATGTACCATCAGATCCGAGATGCTGCTTAGTTCCGACACACTACTAATACCACTGGTATCCGATTCTGTAGGTGATGAACTCCTATTGTCTCTAATACCTTCACATCCCATAATGAGAGCTTGTTCAATTGACGAAGTACATTCACTACAAAAATAACAAAACTCGATTAAAAGTTAATAACTTCCTTGAAATATAAATGAAGCTACTTAGGTTATACATAAACTAAAACTTACGAAGTATATGGCATTTGTGGAGACGCAGCCCTGATAGCCCGCATACCACTCGGTGGATTCGGCCAATTTTGAGTCTGAGTTAAGAGTTTACTTATTGGATTATCATAAGGCTTAATTGGTCCTAAATTGAAAGTCTTCAGAGGATTATTTTGTGTTGGACTGTAAGTCATATTTGAACCAGTATTATAAGACATACCATTAGTGATATTTCCATTAGGAACATTTAAGCTTTGTAATCCATACATGTTCGAGTTGGAACCTATAAGAAAAATTAGGAGTTTTATCTACGCAACTTTAAGCCAATAAAGATTAGATTAAAATAAGTTAAGATAGAAAATGTAAATTCCTATAAGTCTATATATTTTAGTTTTTAAATTTAAAATTAACCTCTAATACCATCAGAAACACGTGTATTAAAATAGTTCAATGAAATTCTATATTTGATTAAAACGATAAAGTAGAATTAATATTTAAACAGATAGTAATAATTTTTGATTTCAATAAATATTAGATAATGCTTTTGCGTATTTAATTTTATTACCTATATAAATTTTCCACTTCAATAATTACTTTTAAAAATCATTTTTGAAAGTAGTTTAATCATTAAAAACTTAATTCATACACAAGTTATTTTAGGTTAATACCTGAAGAACTTTATCAGAATTCTTTATAATTTATTAAAATATCATTTATAGATTTACAAGATATAAATTTAAAAACAAAATTTTAAAAGTTTAGATTACCGAACTATTGGTTATTCTAAAGACAATTTGGATTAAATCGTAATTTAAAAGCTTGCATAAATAAAATGACCTATTACAAGTTAAATTCATTTTTAAATAAAGCCAACTATATTGTATAATAAACAAGAATTACAAGATTTATAAAAATATTAAGAAATAAAAATATATACTTTATAGAGTAAATTGTATAAATTTAAAATAAATCTTAACTCAATATTAGTAGTTCTTAAAAGTTTTAACATTAGAATTTTAGAGCTTTAATGCATATAATTTTTTTTTACCACAATAATTTGACATGTTCCCCAAGCCAAGTAAATCAGCAACTGTTGTATCTAGAAAAATACAATAGTTATATTTAAGCAACTTTTTTCTTTCGTTTTAATTTGCTTTTAAAACAAACCAAGTCACTTTATAAACTTACCGTTTTGTTGCGTTCTCCTGTTAATAGAATTAGCAGTACCAATATCTAACGTATTATCTAACATGGCGTTTATCCTCTGGTATATCTCACTGTTTTTAGAGAAGTCTTTAGTGAAATACCTGTCATCCAAATCTGAAGAGCTAAAGTATTGACTCTATAAAGAGAAACATTGATTAAAAAGGAGAAACTTAAGAAATATTTTTGTATTGCATTTAAACTTTCATTTAAAACTGGTATTTACATAATATCCATTTAAATTTTAACAAGCAGGAATTTAAGTTTATAAAGATACAATAAGCGATTGAATGGCTAAGAGTTTGATAAAAAACTATGATAAATTCCTTTAGACAACCTATGGCCAATTTACAATCAGATAGGAATTTTACAATTAATGCATTGGGGTCTATAGCATTTTAGTCAGCAATATCAATAAAAACTCTAGTCAAGACTAAAAGATGCTTGTATTGCTAAAGTTGAAACTGCATATTACTAAACTTCATTTTAATTAAACAAACATATCCATTTTTTTTTTTTTAATAAGATAAATGGCTATACAGAATAAACAAGGAATAAGAAGTCAATAAAAGCAAGTTTGTAAAGAATAAAATATAAAGTTACCATTTACAGAACATCAGCTTAATCATAAAATTTGATATTTTACTTATATATAAATCTTTATTAAAGAGGATTTAAATGTTTGGATTGCTCTGAAGCAAATTAATGGAAACAAATTCAGAATTTAAAATTCAGAATATGGAACCACAATTCAATATTTAAAGATTTCTATAATACAAGACTCTGTATAAAGATGCAACAATATAATTCAAATAAATTTCAAATTCAAAACAAAACTTAAAAATTTAAACGATAGTGAGATACCATTATGTTCAAATTCATTTTAGAGCGATTTCAGTTGAAACACTTTAAGATATCAAGTAACACCACTTGGTTTGTTAGTTTTTACTATAAAGTAATTTTTAAAAATTTATTTCTCATAATATCAGAGAAAAATTATAGATCGCATATCACTGCCGGCAGTACTCTCATGGCGTAATTCTAATCTCTACATTCCTCCCACCTACTTGGCACGCGCCCAAGAACTAAATTTTAATTGCATTATTCCCATCGATACTAGTAATTCAAATAGGTTTGTTAAATAAGATTAACACATCGATAAGTTAATTAGAATGGCAAAAAAGGTAAGATTATTCAGAAATTAATTATCACACGTCGACAAAGTTAGATTCGATATTGCGTATTAACACGAATTTTATCCATGATTGGAACTATAATTAAAAACATAAAATTAATTTTATTCATTCAGTTAGAGGTAAAAGATTTGTTAAAAATATGGAACTTTATTGCGTACTGCGGCTTTCCCCCTCGTTTCCTTAAAGCAAGATCAATACGGTCTTTTTCCCTATACGATTGTAGTCGTTCGGAATTAAGTTTAATTAAAATTATCAGTTAAATATTAATTATTTAAGAGTTTTAACTTCAAACATTTATTCTAAAATTTAATATTCGATTAACATAAAAAATAGTCATAAGTTGGGCGTTAACACCCCCAAGCTGAAGAGAATGACTGGATAAAATTGAAGTTTCGAGTTAAAATCACTGGGTTCTAAAATTTAAATTTTCCCATTTTTTAAATTGGAATTACACATAAAAAAAATAGAAAGAAAATAACTTACGTTATTCATTGAAACAGACATGATGCCTTTAAAATTGCAAACAGGAACTTTCTCAAAGTGTTAAATAAAATTTCCCAAAAGAATTATAAGTTATTAAAATAATAAATATCGCTGATACTCATATAATAATGACCCAAGGCGTGCGGTTACAAAACCGCTGTAAAAATTGATCGACTGACTGAGAAAACACTGGAAATCACAGTTCCTTTTAACACGTCTAGTTTTAGCTGCAACAAACAGGAAAAACTCTGGAGCACACGTTCAGAGCTGATGATGTAGATTCGATACGGCAAAAAATTTGCATACTTATGTGTAGAACATGGGAAATATGCAGAACAACTTCTCGTTGCCGAATCGTACCGCAAAAAGAGGCAGGTTATCTACCAGCTGTTCACGTGGAGTCGGTACGACTTGCCGGGATGAGTACGTGTAGTAAATGCGGAGTACGGGTTTTCAGCGCAGCAGCGAAACTAGCGAATTTGTTTCTTTCTTTCTGACGGAAAGCTATCGAGGGAGGTTCCGGAGAAGCTAGGACCGGCGTCGCGTCGACTATGATCCGCTGGTTCTGCCCAGAGACCGGCGACGTAACAATGAGCAGACGAAAATTTCGGTTTCTGCGCAAGTGCGAATAAGCAAATAGGTAAAATTCACTTTCTTTATCATAACGTGACGTAATTAGTCGTAGTATTTTGGTGTACTATTGATGCATAAGAGCTTCATTAATGATGGAAAGAACTTCATTTATTGCATTATTTAAAAAGTTTTGTACACTAAATACAAGACTTAAGGAATTATGCATTCTGTTTACTTGTTTCTGAGATGAATTATTACACAATGCATTCTAAACAATTTGCAGAAATAAAACATAATTTATATTTTCGAGCTTTCTGTATCTGCATTTTTTTTTTTTTTTTTTTTTTCATTTTGCAATCTTTTAAAGGTGAATGAAAGGTTTTCAGATTATTGAGATATAAATAAACAGTAACGATTTTATGATTGCATCTTGAAATTATAAAATTAGTTTTAATACTTCAAACTTATGGAGTATCATTTTAATTATATACATCTTCAAAGAATTAATAGTTTAGGGTTACATTATTTTTTATTTTACAACTGAAATGTATGATGAAAAAAATAATAATTTATTATAAAACATGACGAAAATATGAAAATTAATTTTGTTACATAGTTAACATATCGTTCGATATTTTTGTAATTCGTGGAACATCAAACATTTAAAATATAGAATTATATTATAATAAAAAGTTTGCTTACTTCGTAAATCATAATTGATATTAAAAAACTTTCAAAGAAATAGTTAATACTTCCTATTCTTCACAAATTCTACTAAAATCTGATTATTTACTATTATAATTCTGTTGAAACAACTCATAACTTGTCAATTAACAAGTTTTACAAAGCAATTTTTTCGTTATAGATTTAAAGTTGCCATTTAAATAAAATAAAAAAAAATTATTTAGTATTATGATAATTTATGAACATTGTCCAAGACGATTTTTTTTTTTCAAAGAATTAAAGAAGAAAGCTCATTATAAATTTAAAAAAATAATTAAGAATACTAAAGAATCGCTTCATATTATTTGGATTTTAGAATAAATTATTATAACGAACATAATATGAAAAGCTTTAACTTAATAATAATTTTTAGATTTTCTCTTTAATTTCAAAATTTCGTTTTCATTATTTTTCTTTAATAAGCGTTAATAATTGATTTGTATAAAAATATAATTATTAATGCTTAAAGAGATAAATAAATATTTTTAGTTTTAGTTTTGATATTTTTAAATTTTTTAACAGCGTTTACAAGTAAAAATATTAATATTGAAAATAATAAAGTATGTTCATCATAATTTTTTTTTTTTTTAATGCTGCCAAATTGCCATGGTAAATAGTGAAACAAAATTAATGCACTTAAAAACTTCGTATTTGAAAATTGAATAGTTTTTGTTGCTTAAATATGAATATCAATATAGTATTCTACATTTCAAAATAAATACAGTTACATTTTTGAACTATTAATTATAAAAATTTGTAACATTGTATCAGATTAATTAAATATAATTTTATGGAATATTACGAATTTTAGCAAATCAGTTTTAAGAAAAGTTTTTCAAAAGTAAATTTCATTTTATAAAATTTAAGATACAATTTTTAAACATCTTTTTAAAATTAAATAATCAAAATACATTCTATAAAATTAGTATAAAAAGTAAGAACCGATTTATATAAAATTCTTACGAATATTCTATTCAATTAATATCTTTTTTTCAATCAACTTATAAATAATTTAGTAGAAATTTAATTTTGAAGCAATGCAGTTATCGCATGTTAGAATGAGGGGGAAAAGGCTAATTTTTTAAAATATAATGTATGTTTAGGCTTAATATTTAAACTTCCTTAATTTTTATAAAAAGTTGTTTCCTTTTTTTTGTAAATGGAGAATCCATGATGTCCTTGGTTGTGGTAAATTGCACTAAGACATTATATTAAAATAGCCGTAAAAATATTTACGTTCGAATAAAACTAGAGCTCCAATAATTTTTTTCAATAAAATGGATGGAGTTTATTTATTGCTGCATATATAATCCATCTGTTTACGAAGAAATCTTCATTCTAATATAATGCTTGATGGATTTTTTATTTGTTTACTTAAGTTTTTTTCCTTATATAACTATAATTAAGAATATATAAATTTACTATTACTGCAAAATTGCTTTAAAAATACTAGTAAGTTTACGCTTTAGAAAGTAAAACTGATTAAAAAATTTAGTTAGATGAACCGTAAGAGAAATGCAACTGAAGAAATATAAAAATATGTAATCGATATAATTTATGTTTACAGGTCTCTCCCGCCTACTAATTAATAAAACAAATGAGTTGCAAGTTTTAATTAAAATCAAAATTATCATTGCTTATTAAGCGCGAAAAGAATAACTGTAAACAAAATCGTTATTTTTAGGTGTACGTTTTATTTAATTACTTAACGCGTAGTTATCATATTTATTTATTTATTATTTATGTTTTTTAGCTTTTATAATAGTTAAAATCTTAATTGCTCTAAGTAAATAACGTTCAGTAAACTAATGCTCATAAACAAATGCTAACTTAGTAAAACGTTTGAAAATTGAATTCTATTCACAATGTAGAAAAATATTATACATATTTCATCGAATTTTTAAATCATTTAATAAAGATGTCATATTCTTTATAAAAAATCTTAATTTTTATCAAGATTAAATTTTAATTCCATTTTCTTATTAATAAAATATATATTTTATTCTATAATAAGTCAGCAAAGAATATTTTCTTTTTCAGAGTTGGAGAAGCCATGTTCTAAATTAAATATTCGTTCATTATTTGTGCGTTCTTTTTCTTTGCTGTTGCCCAAACAGAATTCGAATCAAAATTTTTTCTTTTTTTTATTTCACAACTGCAAAGAGGAAAATTTTTAAATATTAGTTTTACTTTATGCATTTCAGTATTAAAATGTTTTAAAGATACTATTATACATTTGTTGTTGTTCTCTGAATTGGTTCTACTTTTTTCTACAAATGAAATTTATTCTTTAAAAATTGCAATAAATTCCAGGCGATTCCCAGTTTCTGAGAATTATCGAATCATCATTATCAATTATTAATTATTATCAATCTCATTAATCAAATATGTATTTTATTCTATTATAGTCTGCAAAGAAAATGTTCTTTTTCAGAGTTCGAAAAGCGTTTGTTCTAAATTAAATATTTGTTCATTGTTCGTGCGTTCTTTTCTTTGCTATTGCTCAAGCAGAATTTAAATCGAAATTTTTCTTTTCTTTATTTTACTACTACAGAGAGGAAAATTTTTAAATATTAATTCTACATTTTGATTTTTATGCATTTGAGTATTAAAATGTTTTATAGATATTACATTTGTTTGTTGTTCTCTGAATCTCTTTTAGTTTTACTGCAAATGAAATTTATTCTCTAAAAACTGCAATAAATTCCAGACGATTCCTAGTTTCTGAGAATTTTTAGAGTCGGTTTTTAAATTTGCACTTTTTTTTTTTATTTCAAACGAATGTGAAATATTTTTGGAATGATTATGGCACAATTATTGATGGCAATTTCATCATTATTTAATTTTGTCGAATTGAGACAATCCCTGTGATATAATAATAGAGGATATTTATGAAATTTCATATGCTTTTTTATTTTTGGATCATTAAAAATCTGCAATAAAAATGTTACAAAAATTAAAAATGCCATAATAAAAACATCTATTCCTCAATAAAATTTAATTTTTTAAAATAAGTTTTAAAACGATAGGATTTTTTTTAATTTAGTATATATTTTAGATGGATCAATTGATTAAAAAGAATGATATGTGAATATGTGATATTATATACCATTTTTAATCAGCTGATTCGCCTAAAATGTTGATATTTCAACAACTCCTGTTAGACCGAATTCTTATGATATTTAGTGCTACTTTTCCTCTGATTTGATTTAAATAATTTAGTTTTTAAGAATGCATAAAACAGACTTTGATAATTAAATTATGTGTAACGGAATATATAAATTGTAGTTTGTTATTATAGTATATTTTCAGTTCACATATCGCCATTAAAAAGTAGACATATTCTATGTCTGTTTTATTTTATGTATCAAAATACAACAGGATTTTTTTAAAATGATAACCACATTTTCGAAGGACAATAATTTTAGTAAACTTAATTAGGATAATAACAAAATAAATATCTACATTATGTATTCTATTCTTTCAATTTTCATACAACGCTTTTTATAGGCAGATTAGGAATAGGTAATACAGTTTGATCGATCAGCCAAGTGGCACACGACACCAACGAACAGTGTTGCCACATAAATCCCGCTCAGTTACCAGAGTAGCCCAGCCCAGAACCAGGCGCCTATAATGGTCTGTCACCTCGGTCTTCCGCCGCATCCATGGAACCATGGTGCACGCTGATTTTATTTAAAAACACAAAATTACAATATATTCACAATACAAAAATTGGTTACAGAAGAAGTTCTTGGTTACACATTTATAAGCAAATAGATCTTTGTCTGGGGAATATGAATAAAAATGTCCTGAGTAAGGAAGCTACAGTTCATGTTGATAAATTAGTGTTCATTGTCCTCAAAAAATCTGAGCAGGGCTTGGAGTTTAATTTGCAACATGTCCCGAATACCCTGCCTGGATTTTTGTTGGCGAGAAGGAGCTCTAGGTTGACCCTCCTTGTGATTTGGAGGGAAGAACCTTCTTCTTATTTCCTCCCATTCGGGGCAGTCATAGATGATGTGTGACCTATCTTCAAAAGAATGGCCACACACACAGGGGAGGGATCTTTGTCGAAAAGTCTGGCCTGGTACGCTCCAATTGTACCGTTGCTGATGATTTGATTCAGGAAGAAATCTCCCTGAACCCTTTTGATGTTTACATTCTGGAAGAGAGCAAAAACGTCTCTCCTTTTTTGCGAGTGTCTCCAACGGTCTTGCCATTCCTGAATTATATCATTTTTGATGTTTTTGATGGTTCTGTGGTTTATTGAAGCAGTCAATGTTTGGTAGGTTAGTAGCTGATTTGGATAGTTCATCTGCTCTTTCATTTCCAAGGTGGCCCTTGTGTGCTTTAATCCAGAACAGATGAATTTCGCCAGTGAAGTTATAAAGTTTGGTTTTTGAGTTCCAGGATTTTGTGGTCAATGCTATTAACGTTCTCTAGCGCCAGCAACACTGATTTAGAGTCGGTGATGATATTTGAGGATGGTAAGCTCTTGGCAATGCTGTATTCAATGGCCTTATCAATGGCTGTTAATTCGGCCATGTATACCGTTGCCTTCATTATTAAGTCTGAAGCATTGGTGGTGCACTTCGACATTGCTCTGGTAGGGCAACGAAGGCTCCTCCGACTCTGTTGTTCATTTTCGAACCATCTGTATAGATCAGTGTGCCCTGAAGTTTATCATTATAGTGGCTCCAGTGGAAAGATGTTTTGTTCCACGGAGGTACTATTGGCTTTAGATAAGTTATTACTGAGGGAAGGCAAGACCTTGGGTTGAAATTTCCCTTGCGAATGTGCTTTATTTGGAACATCTTGTGAGTGTGCTTAATTTGTATGTCTATTGAGGTACCCCCGCCAGTACTTGCAGTGCGTCTGTCGAAACGGTCTTGTAGCACTTAGTGATGCTCAGGAGTCCTGACCTTTGCAGTTGTCCGAGTTTAATATCCTGTTTGATTTTGCCTTGGTACCATATCTCATGACCATAGTGGATGATTCTGCTACTACTTTGTTGTATATGTCTTTTTTGACAGTGGGATTAAGTCCCCCAGGTGGCTCGTGTTATTCTGTACAGTTTCTGTTTGCAGGTTATTTAATTTGTCTTGAATGGTGTTGAGGTGGAACCCCCAGTTCAATTTTGGGTCAA
This sequence comes from Caerostris extrusa, assembly GCA_021605095.1. Taxonomy (NCBI): domain Eukaryota; kingdom Metazoa; phylum Arthropoda; class Arachnida; order Araneae; family Araneidae; genus Caerostris; species Caerostris extrusa. The sequence continues at coordinate 55,266 of BPLR01006861.1, forward strand.
AGTGGAGGCCTAGGTATTTGAGATGCTGCGTGTATTTAATCTTGCTGTTTCCAATTTTAATTGCCGGTATGTGTGTATATTTTTTATTGGAGAGGATGATGAAAGAGCTTTTAGAATGGTTGATGGTCATGAGATTGTCCATGGTCCATTTCTCTATTATGGAAAGAGCGTCCCACTCCACTAGTGAAGCAGTAAGAGGCTTGAGCATTTATCATCATCAGGACATCATCTGCAAAGGCCTGAACCTTGATGTTGTGGCCAAAATCTTTAAGTAGAAGATCATTGATGAAGACATTCCAAAGGATGGGGCCTAGGCACGACCTTGTGGAATGACCTTGTTGTACTCTTCTTTTTTATGGTCACCTTGATATGATACAGTTCTTTTATTGAGGAAGTCCAGTATGATATTTTTAAGGTATTGTGGAATCGATAGATTATTAATTTTCCCAAACAAGATGTTCCAGTCGACGTTGTTAAATGCATTCGACATGTCTATCGAGATTAGCATGTCAAATGCTTGTTTTCCTTGCCATGTTATTGAAATTGATGATTTCTTTAAGAGCCAGAATTGTGGAACGGTTTTTCCTGAAACTGAATTGCCTGTCGCTGAGTATATTGTCGTGCTCTAGTTGGTATGAGAGTCTATCTGCTATTATCTTGTCAAACACTTTCCCCCAGCACGGGAGTACACAGATGGGGGCGAAAGTGTGATGGATGGTCTAGGCTTTTGTTCTCTTTGTCCAGTAGCACAATTCTTGCCGACTTCCATGGTTCTGGGAATATTCCTTTATCCAGAAGGTAGTTGAGGAGAGCCGTGAACCAGTGACGATTCGCGAAGAAAATTTCTTTGTCTATTTCTCCGGGTATGTCCATCTGTCTCTACCGCTTTATTTGGTTTGATGCGATTTATAATTCCCTCCGTTTCAGCAATTGAAATGGGAAGGAAGTCATTTTGTGCCCAAGGAGTTGAAGAATGGTGATTAGGGAATATTATCTATTAAAAATACAAACATTATGTTAGTCGATCCATACACTTTGATAATGTGTGCAACTACCGGACAAATGAGTGCATGCTCAAATACGGTGGCGACGTACGTTGCAGTCATTGTTTGCAGAAAGGCGACTCGATCGCAATTGTGATAGTGAATCTGGCATCAACAAACGAACTGTTAAAAAGTATTTTCTGTGCCATGTAAATGATTCATATGCCATGTAAATTTTTCAATGATTGTATTTTCTTTCTCAAGTGCAGTCAGTAGGCTGTTCGTGAAATATTACGTGGAACACTAGATTTCCGATGAAAAAAATAATAACTTAATTATTTGAATATATGTATGTCAATCAATAATGTATGCAATACTAGACAGATGGGGGCATTTTCGAATACGGTGGCAAAGTCATTGCTACAGAAAGTGGAACACGTTGGCAGATTGTGATAGAGAAAGATGCATCAGTAAATGAACATTTAAAAAGTATTTTCTGTGTTTTTATTTCCTTCCACATACGCCGTGTAAATGTGGGTTTTACCCTTTAGCAATATTATCTTCCTATACCGTCAAGTGGGCTGTTCGTGGAAATAACGTGGAACACGAGATTTCAAATGAAAAAAAAAACTTAGTTATTTTAGTATAGTATGTATGTCAGCAATGCTGCCAGACAGATGGGTGCATGTTCGAATAAGGTAGCGATATGCGTTGCAGTCATTGTTAGCAGAAAGGCGACTCGATGTCAATTGGGATAGTGAATCTGGCATCAACAAACGAACTGTTAAAAAGTATTTTCTGTGATTTCTTTTCATATGCTATGTAAATGAGAGGCAGTTACTTCTGAAAAAGTCCTCCGGAAGGCAATATTTTCTTTCTCAAGTACAGTCAGTGGGCTGTTCGTGGAAATATTACGTGGAACACTAGATTTCCGATAAAAAATAATAACTTAATTATTTGAATATATGTATGTCAATCAATAATATATGCAATACTAGACAGATGGGTGCATGTTCGAATACGGTGGCAATGGGCGTTGCAGTCATATTAGTTCGCAAAAAGACGACTCGTTGTCAATTGTGATATTGAATCTGGCATCAATAAACGAACTGCTACAAAAAGTATTTTCTGTGCTTTTTTTCTCATATGCCATGTGAATGCGGGTCAGTTACCCCTGAAAATATTCCCAGAAATCAGTATTATGATCATCAAGCACCATGAGTGAGTTGTTCGTGGAAGTGCTACACGAACAGCTCATTGACGATACTCGAGGAAGGTTGTGGAACACTATACTCACTGATGGTACTGGAAGTTCATGGAACACTAGATTTCCGATAAAAAAATCACTTAATTATTTTTAGTTTATGTATGTCAATAAATATTAACATTTTTTAAATGTAACTTGGGAAAAAAAAAGCCCCCAATGTTAGTATGTTAAAGTATCAATGTTACAATAATTATAATAAATAATGATATTTTTTTATATATAAAATGTATTGCTCACAACAACACACACACACACACACACACACACACATATGGGTCTGAATGACCGAGTGGCTGGCGCTCTGTACCATAGGTTTCGGGTTCGAGTCCCGGCGGTGCCATGGATGTTTGTAGTGGTTCGAAATCCACTTTAGGCCGTAGGTTCCTGTCTCATATGACTGTTGAGTTTTGGGCGTATAGCTGACAACTCTATCAAGTAAAAAAGAAAAATATCTCTCTTCTCGAAATCTACCAGTAGGTAGACGGTCTTGGCCCACACTGGGCTGTTGCGCCAATGATGATGACGATATGTATGTATACATATATATATATATATATATATGTATGTATACATACTTGTATACATATGTATGTGTATATATACACACATGTATATGTATATATATATATATATATATATATATATATATATAAATTATTGTTTCTTTTAATTTTTTATTATTTTTATTTAATAGATAAAAAAAATGTTCAAGTATTGGTGTTAATAAAAACTATCAAAGGACTTACACTAATATTTTTTTTTAAAAAAATGTTAGTTAAATAAAAGCAATACAATTAGCATTTTATTCGATTTATTTAAATGCTGTTTTTATTCTTAAATATCAAAAGTTTATCACACACAAGGATCTTGCCAGAAGCACTTCTATCCTTAGTTTCATAATGCGGAGCAACAACAACATTGTTTTGTCACTTGAAAACTTACATCTATACTAGGATATCTAGATTATTGATTTCAAAAAAATATCATTCAATATCTTTAGTGTTCAGAGATATGGTAATGTCGTATTTTTGGGCAAAAGTGATATAAATCTTGTTTTTTACATATTTGATGAATAAATAAAAAAAATAATAATCTGATTTTTGATCTGATTTAAATATTGATCTAAATAATCTTACTTATGTACATCGCAACCTTTTTTCATAAATTTTTTACACAAAAATATCATGGGAATACAGGAGGAGGTTTGACTTAGTTTATCGCTCTACAGTACATTTTTTGCACACATTGAGCTAATTAGACCAGGACCTACAGTTTAAAGTGGATACCGAACTACCAACAAATATCCATACCACCACCAGGATTTGAACCTGAAGCCTGTGGTCGCAAATCGAGGAGGAGAAGAGAGGAGCAGACGATTTAAATTTTGAAATTCCATTCATGAGGGAGTTGCGGCCTGATGGCCTATTGGCACCTCAGGCTTCAGGTTGGAATCCTGGCCATGGAATGGATGTTTATTGGTGGTTCTGAATCCACATTAAACTGTAGGTCCCGGTATAATTTGCCTAAAGTAAGCACAAAATGATCGTAGAGCGACAAACCAAACCAAACCTGAGGAATTGGTTCAGTAATATAATTTCGTATTTTCTAAGGCAGGCATGCGTGGAACGTCATTGCTTTTGTTGTAGTATCTTGCCCATTTTACTTTTAAAAAATTAGTTGATAGTTTTTTGAAGGATTTTTAAATTTTGATGTTGATTAAAACAGAAAAAAATATCCAACTTTAGTTTAATAAAAAAGGTGAGCATTTAAATAAAGAACATTTTAGAAGATAAAATCTTTGTCAAAAGTGCTATCTAGAATGCATGATACCTATCTGCCCGACTCGTGGCTCAGTAGCAACGTGCGCCGTTGGTGAGTATTAGAGCCAAGATTGAATCCGCTGGCGGCTTTGTTGTAAACACTGTTTAAAAAAAAAAAAAACAGAGGAGACTCGATGGCATGAAGTTCAGCATCTTGCTTCGTTTTTCCTACTACCTGCTAGGAGTTTTCCAGGTTTTCTCCCATACGATACGCAAATGCGGTCAGCCCTAAAAAGTCCGCCAGGAAGGCATTGTCCTCCTACTTCAGCGACAAGGAGCTAAGCCTATCTACAGGTTTGGTTTGGTTTATCACTCTACAGTCATCTTGTACAAACGAGGGCTAAACAGATCAGGACCTACAGTTTAAAGCGGATTCCGAACCCCTCACAAACATCCATGGCACTGCCAGGATCCGAACATGAAGCCTGTGATACCAAAGGCCACTTGGCCACCAAGCCGTTCTATCTAAGGGGGTGCTCAATCACAACAGAAGCTGTCCCCTTTCCCTCCATCTATGAATTCACTACACATAAGATGTCCTTCCCACACTGAGTATTAAACACAACAACAGGATACCTATCTACGTATTGTTTTTTTTTTTTTATCTCTGTGATATTTATTGCAAAAACTTGTTCCGTTTTAAAATTGCTCTCAAAAACGTAGATATAAATATTACTAAATAATACATTAAACAATGCAAGTAGATTTGGATCAACACATAATTCTTCAAACTTTGTCAATTCAAGGAATATGTATAATAATAAGGAATAAATATTTGCCTAACTCGTAGCATAGTGACTCAGCTATAGCCAGCGTGATTGTGAATAGGCAATGGTGGTGTAGTTACTGTCACTGCTTAAAGAGACTTGATGAAGATTGTAATATAATAATGCGTGTAAGGTGTCTTGAATTGAAAATCAGCCTGTCTGATGGGAGTGTTATAAGTTTTCTTTCATACGGCACGCATTTATGGGGCAGTTATCCTTAAAAGACCTCTCATAATGAAACACTCTCCCTCAATGGATTGTTTGTGGCATACATCAGTGGAATATGAAGCTCACTGATGTTAAACAACAGGAAAAAATAATAAATTTGACTCACTACCATAAAACTTAGATACCATCTTATATATATATATATATATATATATATATATATATATTGCACTCAAGAGCCAAAACATTATGACGACCCCTAAATTTTGCAATGAACTCGCCTGGATGACGTGGAAGGCACGTGATCAGGTGGAAGTGGTATTTAACTGCTGCTGGAGAGTCTGAAGAATCATTCTTTCACTTACTTCTGTGTGTGATGGGAAGGCTGTGGATCTAAGCGACTTTGATAGAGGGCAGATTGTAATGGCTCGAAGGCTCGGAACTAGTATTTCCGAAACTGCACGACTCGTGGGTTGTTCGCGATCTACAGTTGTTAGTACTTATGCAAAGTGGATGAATGACGGTGAAACCAGCAGTAGACGACATGGTGTTGGACGTCCACACGCTATCAAAGAAAAAGGTCGTCGGAGACAGTCTCGCATGGTGAAGCAAAACCGGAGCCAGACAGTGGCTCAGCTGACAGCCCAATACAATGCAGGGCCAAGTAGAATAGTATCGGAGCACACTGTTCAGCGGACACTGTTGGATATGGGGCTACGCAGCAAACGTCCCACTCGTGTGCCTTTGCTGACTAAGCGTCATCGCCAACTGCGCCTGCGCTGGGCCCGGGAACATCGTGACTGCTCTATGGATCAGTGGGAGAGAGTTGCCTGGTCACATGAATCACGGTTTGTCATTCATCACGCCGATGGCCGTGTCGGGATACGCCGTCTTCCAGGCGAACAGTTGCTCCCTCAATGTACAGTAGGTCATACACAGGCCGGTGGTGGCGGTATTATGCTTTGGGGGACGTTCTCTTGGACGTCTCTGAGACCCGTGGTTGTGGTAGAGCAGACCATGAATGCTACAGGGTATCTGAACATCATTGCAGACCAGTTGCACCCTTACATGGCCTCTGTTTTCCAGCTGGAAATGGAATGTTCCAACAGGACAACGCCCCTTGTCACAAGGCTAAAATTGTGTTGGAGTGGTTCCAGGAACATGATGCTGAATTCCAGTTAATGTCCTGGCCGCCTAACTCACCGCATCTCAATCCGATAGAACACATTTGGGATGTCCTGGGACGGCAGCTCAGAGTTCAAATACCACCAATTCGCAATATCTCGGATTTGAGTGACCATTGCTTAAACATCTGGTACAATCTGTCTCCGGCCATCTACCGAGGACTTGTGGCATCCATGCCAAGGCGGGTTGAAGCTGTGTTGCGCGCCAAAGGTGGGCCAACGCGTTATTGACAGGTGGTCATAATGTTTTGGCTCTTGAGTGTATATGAGTAATATAATATTTTTTATATATACAGTATATGAAAAACTTTCACATTCTCAAGAAAGATAAAAACACAGAGCAGGATTTTTCTCTAATATAAGGGAAAAGTAAACATTCAAATTTTGGAAAAGTATGTTACTAAATTTTTCTATTTTATTGTAAACTAATAAGGACTTTTGTCAATAACGCACTATCCTGAATGAAGTAATTTTTTTTTTTTTTTGGACTTGCTTATTTTTTACTCTAGCGCTGTCAATTCTGTTTGCTATCAAGATATTAGCTGACAAAATCTTTATGAAGAACTCATTTAGTATTTAATGGGAATGCCAAAAGCATGTTTCCTTATGAAGTGTGTGGTTGTTGCTAAATAATGCATTAAAAGTGCAAATCAATCGGAATCATTATTGTATTCATGAACAGAAATTTTCAACCGTGGTCATTAAGAAATCGATAAACATGAGCTATTTATTGATTGTTTGTGGGTTTTAAATATTATAATTGAACAAAATATTACAATACTTTATTGGATCGATATAATATAATGCATCAATTTATTTATATATTTTATCATTATATTATTATTATTATACAATATATTTAAAAAAGTAATAAAAGGTGAATTTCAAATGTTTTTGTGAGCAACCCATGGTTAAGTTATTAGAAGTAAATGTGGTCCGCTGTATTACAAGCCTATGTATCGATGTTTATCTTCAATTTTAAGTGTGTTAGCGTGATAGTTTGTTGAATAAACATCACACTCAAATGCTTGGAAACTGTCTTGTTTATTTGTAAACAAATGAATTTCTGCCGGGCCGATTTTAGATTTTTCTGAATTTATACAAAAATCAGTAAGATACAATACAAGATTACTACTGCTTTCAAAAAAGTAAAAATAATTTTCAATTTAAAATTCCCGGGGCTTAATTCAATTTTTTTTTTTAGGTTGCTGGTAAATTTGACGTCAAAGTATTCATTAGTGTTGGAGTTACGCTTGGCTTTGTGAGACGCTAAAACTGATTCCGGCGATTTTTGAAATGCCTGAATGAATTGAGCAAAGAACTTGCATTCAATTTTGTTTTGCGGAAACGTACAGAATGTTGCAGAAGGCATTCGGTGAGCATTTCTATATCGGAAAGAAATGTTTAGAAGTGGTATAAGTAGTTCAAAGAAGGCAGAGAACGCGTTGAAGACGAAGAGCCCTCTGGTCGACCATCAACCTCAACAGACGAAGCTCACGTCCGAAAAATTAATGATTTTTGCTTGCAAACCGTCGATTTACAATTAGAGACCTTTCTGATGATGTTGGAATTTCAAAAGGATTGGCCAATTGCATTTTGGGTTTAAAATGCGTTAAATCTCGATTGGTACCGAAAACACTGAATGTGCCAGCTCATACTGCATTGAGTCGTCGCGACTTTTTCGGAAAAAATGAAACCCATATAGTTCCACAACTACCGTATTCACAATTGCTTCGATTGAAGAGATTCAACGTGAATCGCCGCGCGCTTTGAAGACCATCTCTGCCGATGGCTTTTTAGCATGCATTGAGGATTGGGAAAAAAAGTTGGCATAAGTGCATTATGTCCGGAGGGAATTACTTTGAAGGCGATGAAATAAATTTGGAAGAATAAATAAAGACTTTTTGAAAAAAAAAAAAATAATTGGTCTTACTTTTTGGGCGCAGTAGTATATCTAGTGTTAAAATATCTATTTATCTGGATGTTTTATTCACTTATTCATTTAGTATTAACTAACAGATAGCTTATCAAGCAAATTTAAGAAAATATCTAGATCAGGGGTGCACAACCTGCGGCCCGCCTTGAACATTTTTCCGGCCAGTGAGATTTATCGCACTTTTACAAAATATATTTATTTCATAAAGATCAAAGTAGTGTAAACCAATGTGTTACTAAAAATACATTATTTGTGCATCCATATATTCAAAAATTAACTGTCGGAATTATGAGAAAAAAATTAATTTTGATTTTAAAATAATATTCTTGTGAATATATAAAATCTTGGAACCTGAACAAACACAAAACACTCAAACAAAACGGACGCCAATCAACACCAATTGCGAGGTGCAAATACCCAAATTGAGATCGATTTGCAAAAGCTAAGTGAAAGAGGAGAGAAACAAATATCGCACTAGTAAACTAAATATTTTTGTAATGATTTCATTTTTTCATTTACACTCATGTCCATAAATTAAGGATAATGAAGTTCAGGCAAAGAAAGAGACAGAAGCAAAAACAAATTTGACTTATTTGTAAAGTCTATTTATTAAACAAAAGGTAAAGAGCAAAAAGATGCTATATGTTTGACATAATGAATAAAAATTGCGATTTTTACTCCCTGAGCAAATTTCAAAAAAGAACCTATTTACAAAAAACAGTATAACATGGTTAGTATGATGGTTAATATGGAGTATGTCTCCCGGACGATGCAATACAGGCCTTACAACGCCTAGGCATGCTGAGTATCAAATTATCAATCTGATCTTGGGGAATATTACACCACTCATCGAGCAATGCCCTCCGAAGTTCCGGTTGACAGGTGGGAGGGGGTTGACGGGCTGCAATTCGTCGGCCAAGCATATCCCACACATGCTCTATTGATTCAAGTCCGGTGAGTATGCTGGCCAATCCATACGGGTGATATCCTCCAATTGAAGGCATTCGTCTACAATGTTTGCACGGTGAGGACGGGCGTTGTCATCCATAAACAGAAATTCAGCACCCATGGCGCCCCGAAACAAACGTACATGTGGTTCCAGAATGACATCCCGATAGATGTGGCCTGTCATCGTTACACTCTGAACATGCAGGTCAGTTCTGAAACCAAGAATAATTTCTCCCCAAACGAGCCATCCTGCACCACCGTAACGGTGTCGTTCAATGGTGTTCTCTTGGTGGTAACGGGTACCTGGATCTCTCCATGTGAAAGTCCGGCGAGAATCAGACTGCAAACTAAACCTGGACTCGTCGGAAAACATCACACAAGACCACTGTTGCGGTGTCCACAATGCATGCTCTCTACTCCAGGTTAATCGCAGGCGACAGTGAGTTGCGGTAAGTGGAACACATCTGACAGGCCTACGACGATATAGACCAATGTCCCTAAGCGTGCCCTAAGCGTGCCCTAAGCGTCTGTACAACCTTGAAACTGTCGTACCGGTAGCTGAAGAGAGCTGACGAGACAGGTCTGTCTGTTTCTTTTGGCAGTAACTGCTAAATACCGGTCCTCATTCGGCGTTGTAACTCGGGGGCGACCTGTGCTGTAACATCTACTCACATTACCATCATCTTAGAATCGTTGCCAAAGCCTGGAGATAACACTCTGGGCGATTCCAAGCTCCTCGAATACTTCCAGCTGGGTACGCCCACATTCCAGTCGTCCGATAATTCTACCACGTAAAAAAAATTCTCCAAATGCTTCCTTTGTGCCTATGCGGTTATTGTACTGAAAGGCTTTTAAAGTGCTTGTGAACAATTTTACTTCTTTGCCACCATTTCTTATATACCCCTCTCTTACACTCTCGTCATTGTGACGTACTATCCGCGCCATCTGGTGGTTTCCTGTAATTTGTATATTCTTCTTCAAGATGTGTGTGATAATTCTACAGGTGAAATTTTTATTTTAGAGTTCAATTTCTGTGTGATTCTGAATTATCCTTAATTTATGAACATGAGTGTAATTTATATTTATATATTTTTTATATTTCATCATCATAACTGGCTCGACAGCCCGTTGTGGGCCTTGGCCTTCTTTAAAAGATCCAGCCAGGTTGTTCTCCTCTTGGCCGTGGACCTCCAGTTTTTGATCTTCATAACATTAAATCAGATTCTAAACAGTCGACCCATCTCTTTTTCGGTCTTCCCCTTGGTCGTTGTTCAAAGGGGGTTACATTGAAAACCTTCAAAGCAGCTCTAACAATTTCCATTCTCATGAGATGACCTGCCCATCTCATTCTGTTCAGTTTAACAAATTTTAGAATGTTAATATCTCTAAAAAAATTTGTAAAGTATATTTCATTTTTAGTGTTATATATTTCTTTACAATGCGCGTTTAGTATCATTATTATTATATTATCTATGTTTACATGTAAGAATAATAGTAAACACAATAATAATGACTCATTATGCTTCAATTTTTTACTCCAAAAATATCTATAGTGGGTCTAAATCTAATATGGGTATATATAATTTTACATGCGGCCCGCGGAGTTATGATTCTTTCCAAAGTGGCCCGCAAGATCATTTGGGTTGGCCACCCTTGGATTAAACTAATTTATTATTATCCTAGTGGTATATAAGATAAACTGAGTTGTTACTTTATCTAAAGAATTTCTATTTTATATGTAGGTAAATATTACGCACTAGTAAAAAAATATTTTTAATAATTTCATTTCGTTCTTATATATATATTTTTAATATTTCCTTTTTAGTGTTATATATTTCTTTATAATGTTTCTTTTAGTGGTTCTAAATCTTATATGGGGATATATAATTTTACATGCGGCCCGTAGAGTTACGATGCACTTCCAAAGTGGCCCGCAAGATCATTTGGGTTGGCCACCCCTGTTGGCTACCCCAGGGTGAGAAAGGAAATAAAAAGTACAGCATACTATTGATTCGTTCGAACTAAGTACTATTGTAAAGTGAAAAATCCTCGACTTCGAACATGTTGAATGCAGGAGGCAAAACAAATCCACGCATGAATGGATGAGCATGGAGATAACTGGTTTGTAGAGGTGTGTGTGTGTGGTTCGCTCGTCTGCAAAATTTTTTTTGTGCTCGGAAAATATTCAAGGTCTTAAAAAAACAGATTTCTGTTTTATTTTTTTAAAAAAAAAAATAGTCCATTGTAAAGCATCCGATTCTGTTAATAATTATTATACTTTCTTGGGCGATTCGAATAATTTAGTAAAATATATCACGTAAATTATTTTTTAAAAAATAAATAAAAATAATATCGTTTTCGATGTATTTTTTGTTAATAATTATTACTTTTTACTTCTTTTTTTCCCATTTTTTGTTAATAATTTTTACTTTTTGTTATAATTATATAACTTTCAGAGATGATTCAAACGATTAAACAAAAATATATCACATAAATTATTTTTAAAAAATAAATAGAAATAATATCGTTTTCGATTTATTTTGTTAATAATCATTATACTTTCAGAGATGATTCAAACGATTTAATTAAATATATCACAAAAATTATTTTTAAAAAATAAATAAAATAATATCGTTTTCGATTTATTTTATTAATAATTATTATACTTTCAGAGATGATTCAAACGTTTTAACAAAATAATTATTTTTAAAAAATTAATGGAAATAATATCGTTTTCTATTTATTTTTTAAAAGAATGGCCAATTGTAAGAGAGCCCATTCTGTTAATAATTATTATACTTTCAGAGATGATTCAAACGATTTAACAAAATATATCACATGAATTATTTTTAAAAAATAAATAGAAATAATATCGTTTTCTGTTTATTTATTTAAAAGAATAGTCAATTGTAAGACATCCCATTCAGCTAATAATTGTTATACTTTCATGGGAGATTCGAATAATTTAACAAAAATATATCACTTAAATTCTTTTTTAAAAAAAAATAAATAGGAATAATATAGTTTTCTATTTATTTTTAAAAAAGAATAGTCAATTGTAAGACATTCCATTCTGTTAATAATTATTATACTTTCAGAGATGGTTCAAATAATTTAATAAAATATATCACGTAAATTATTTTTAAAAAATAAATAGAAATAATATCGTTCCCCCCCCATATCTTCTAAAAAGTTATTTTTGCTTAATTAGGTATCCCGGAATAAAATCTAATAATTATTGAAACTATAAGATGATGAAGAGAAATACATTTTCTATAATATTTTCTTATACGAAATAAGAATTATATATTTGTAGTTCTTAGAAAATTTTTATAAGAAATAATTTAAAAAAAAAAATAAAGAATGTATGTGCAGAAAGACAGCATTATATTCAGAAATAACTTCTTCAAAAATATTTTAACTTCTTCTTTTGATTTTACATTGGGTACATTTATTTCAAAAAGCCTTCTAGGAATTTTTATGCAAAATTTATTGCACAATCTTCTATTGATAATCGAAAATAAAGCATTTTATGATCTTATTACATTTCCGCGTCCAGTGAAAATCTTGCATAAAAGATATTTAATTTCGAGAAAAATCTTTCAAATAATATTCTAGCAAACGATTATTTCTGGCGAAATTGAAATACATTTATCAGATGTTTCTTGAATTTAAGTTTGTTAATCAAGCCATGAAAACGATTTCTGAATAAGTTAATCAGTGGATTGAAAACTTTGTTAATAATGCAATGGCACAACATTTTTAATAAGTTAAGAAGCGAAATATTAAAATTATTTTTACTATTCATTTTAAAAGATATATTTACATGTTCATTCTTACATCAGGTCCCAAAATAAATGTTCACTTATAACCTTCGATACATAAAAATAATATTAATATGAGTAAATAGTAATATTATTTGATATGTCTGATTGTACATAGTTTTCTGCTTATAATGAAACAAAATTAATATATGTTTCATTTTATAATTAAATGGAAATAAAAAATATGGTAAGAAATAAGGTAAGAAATAATGGAAAAGGAAATGAATAATAAATTTATTTAAATATAAAATAATATAATAAAATATAAATATATAATATATACATAATAAATAAAACAAATAATGAATGAAATTTTTTATAAAAGAGAATGCATTCTACAGATTCTCCGGATTCATATGGATTTTCTCATTCAGTTCATTCTTCGAGTTGATTTCGAATCATCTTTACTAATTGAAGAATCATCTTTTTACCAATCGTATAATCATCGTTACCAATTGAATATGAGTAGTGTATTCAAGAAATGAGTATTGCGTTCATCAATAAATATTATACAAAGCAGCTCTTTCAGTTCATTCTTTGAAGTTGATTTCAATCATCTTTTACCAATTGAAGAATCATCTTTACCTGTCCTGTAGAATCATCGTTACCAATTGAATATGAGTAGTGTATTCAAGAAATGAGTATTGCGTTCATCAATAAATATTATACAAAGATTAAAGATTAGCTCTTTCAGTTCTTTCTTCGAAGTGATTTCGAATCATCTTTACCAATTGAAGAATCATCTTTTACCAATTGTAGAATCATCTTTACCAATTGTAGAATCATCATCGTTACCAATTGAATATGAGTAGTGTATTCAAGAAATGAGTATTGCGTTCATCAATAAATATTATACAAAGCTTAGCTCTTTCAGTTCATTTTTTCGAAGTTGATTTCGAATCATCTTTTACCAATTGAAGACTCATTGTTACCAATTGAATATAAGTAATGTGTTCAAGAAAGTATAAGTGATAAAAACCAATCTAAATTAAATATTTTTAGAAGCTTATAGACATATTTTTGGTAAATGATTGGCCATTTCTTTGTCATATGGTGGGGGAAACATTTCTATGCAATATAAAGGATATTTGGAATTTTTTGAAACTTCAACTATGAAAAGACTGTTCACCATTTTTGCTTTGTATTTCTATCATTTCATCCATTTTCAAAAAGCTAACGAATTTACCACTTGAATATCGTATGATTACTATAAAGTCTATCAGAAATTCCATAGGCTGAAGGGTAGGAAAGACCAGGATTAAAAAAGAAAAGGAATGCTTTTTGGAAAATGGAATTTATAAATCCATTAAGTCAGACTAATAAAATAAAATAATGTATTGCTGTAAATATAATAAAATGGATTAGTTATCTAGTTAAAGTGTTTATTATTGTTTTTTTCTAAATCTTATTATAAATACAAAAAAAAATACTATAAATATAGTTTAGAATTTTATCATATATTAGCATAGTTTATAGTCTTGTCAAATTGTAGTATAATTTAGAATTTTGTCGTATAATGATGATTTTAAACCTTAATATGTGGGCAAATTTATTCTTATATTATTATTTAATAAATGCAGATGTTTTTAAGAATTACAATTTCATCATGATGACATTTCATGTTTTTTAAAATTTTTTATTTTTAGTAATTTAACACACTTTGCATAAGCTAGTGGAAGTTCTTTTAGAGATCATTTTATTTGGTATGAAAATTCAATAATTAGTAATTGTATTTAATTTTTGCGTTCTTTACAAAAATTAAGTACAATTACTACTAAATTAGACATAAAACTAGAGCAATTATTGCAAATAATAAGCTTGATTCACAATTAGCTAGGATTATCAGCTATGTTTGTTGATCAAAAACTTTAAGAAAGCCCAACTCTTGGCTCAGTGGCTGGTGATAATTATTAGGGCCGAGGTTCCAACCGCTGGCTGCTTTGTTGCCAAGACACTGTTTCAAAAACAAGTAGTATAAAAAAATTTAAAATAACAGTCAATTCCTACTTTTTTTCACTATATTGCAGATAATTATAATAAAAAATAATATAATAAAATAATATAAATAAAAATTATATAAATAATTTTCATTCATTTTTAAGTTTATCTGGCGCCATCTATTGGTAGATATATGCAAATCTAAAAAAAAAAAACTAAAATTAATTAATGAAATTTAATTAAGGAATTAGTATTTGAAAAAACTGTTTTTTTTAGCATCCAGTGTCATCCACTACAAGTTCAAAAAAAATGTATTTGAACTTGAGTGGAGAAATAAAAAGTATTTTATGAACGATTGAAAATTTGAACAAGCTATATATATAGGGAGAATGTGAACTAATAGAAGAGGAATTAAAAAAAAGGAGACTCGATGACGTTTGTGATGTTCAACGTTTTTACTTCGTGAGTCGGATTACTTGGTAGAATTTTCCAGGTTTTCTCCCATACGATACGTAAATGCTGGGTAGTTCCCACTAAAATTCTCCCAGAAGGCACTGCCTTCCTTCTTCATCGTTACGGAGCCAAGTCAGACTTTTACCTAAGAATGCTTCATCACAACAGAAGCTGCCCCTCCTTCCATGAGACCACACGGTTTCTTGGACTTGGTCTAGATGTTACTGTCTACCAAGTGGGATAAAAAAAAACAACAGAAATTTTGTTACATTAGAATTTTGTCACACACAACAGTGTAGTTTAAAACTTTCTCCTATAATAGTATAGTTTAGAATCTTGTCATATAGTAAAATAGTTTAGGGTGTTCTGTACCACAGGTTTCGCGTTCGAGTCCCAGCGGTTCAATGGATGTGTGTGTAGTGGTTCGGAATCCACTTTAAATCCCCGAATCCCGTAGGTCCCCGGACTAATATGACTGTAGAGCGTTGGGAGTAGGGCCGACAATAGTACCCGTTAAAAAAAAAAAAAAGAAAAATTTATGTTTGAAATCTGCCAGAAAGGCAGAAATCATGGCCCCACCCTAGGGTTGTCGCACCATTGAAGAAAAAGAAGAAGTAGAATTAATAATTTGGTCATTTAATGATGATGACTTTAAACCTTAACATGAGGAGAAATTCATTCTCTATATTATTATTATTATTTAATAAATGGATGTTTAAAAAATTACAGTTTCATTATGATTCTTTGAGGAATCACTGAATTCATTATTTATTTATTTTTTTCATCAATTCCACACACTTTATATAGGTTAGAGGAAGTTCTTTTAGAGATCATTTAGCTTGGTAAGGTTCGTTGGATATTGAAACATCTCGTGTAACGTATCTCACATCATCGATAATGAGGCAGTCTGATGGGAGTTTTCACATGTTTTTCTTCCACATGACGCAAATGCATGTCATGGAAGATAAACACCCTAAAAATTCCTAAAAATCCTGGAATGAAATATTCTCTCTATATACAATACCTGCCTGTTAGTTACTGGTTTGCATAACTGCACAAGGTCCACTGATATTCAACAAAAAAAAAAAATGTTAAAAAAAATTGAAAAACCAAAATCAGTTATTTCGTAAGACATTTCTTCGAAATCAAAAATGTTCGATCTTTTGGTGTGTTCCAATTCATTGTTCAATGTTAATAATTTTCCACGGGGCCACGTGCACGTTCGGTTTTGTGCAGAACGCAGATTGAGAAACGCTATGACGAGAAAAAGAGTGGTCGATATTATACTGCATTGCATCATGCTTGCTTCTAAGTCGGAGAGAGATAAATCTAAGCAAATTTCACTGATTAGATAGAGCAGTATCAGTTCTTAATGCGTGTTACGTATTTGATAGCATTGTGATTTATTTCGATTTAA
>BPLR01006862.1:0-74215 GCA_021605095.1 Caerostris extrusa
ATTTTGTTAACGATTGAAAATTTGAACAAGATATATATAGGGAGTGTGAGCTAATACAAGGAATTGAAAAAGAAAAGAAAGAAACTGACTGCAAATAATGAATTGTGATAATTGAGCAAATACTGCTGACAAAAACAGAGCCTATGATTAAATTTTAATAGTAACATACTAGGTTTGTTCTTCTAATAAAGGTAATTTTTAGTGTTATTCGTAGTTTTATTGTTATGCTATCTTCCAATATCTTAACTTTCTGTGTGTATTGCGGGAAATACTATAATTCCAATTTCAAGGTGCCTTATTTACAAAGTCATTTACCATGTTTAAGACGTAAGTAGAATTACAGACATATAAAAGAACACGTATTTTTTTACAATATTTTCTTGTTTGTTTATTTAAAGAGGGTAGATTTCAAAGGGAGAGGGGCTAAGTGATTTCGTGGCGGGACAAATAAGTTTGGGAATCATTGATTTAAACTTTATAATAATAGTTTAAGTTAAGTTAATTTTATTTAATATATTAAACTTATAAAATAAATATTGAGAGATATAATTTTGTTCTAAAAACATAAATCCGAATATAGGTTGATTCCTAGCGTTTTCAGTAATGTCCGTATTAATACCTGAAATGTCCGTTTACATTTCCCTTACATTTCGTGCTAGAACCCACATTCAGTTCTGCGGCCTATTTGGGCACCAAGTGGACAGGGAAATCAATCATTCTGCTATTCAATTATTTGGGTCAATAGAGATGTTGACGATGCATATAAAACAGTGGATATTTATCATTGCATTTAACTTGTGCTTCTGACAAATAACATCACCACCTCACCTTGACTGTTTGTTTTCATTATTCCACTTTTTCATGCAATGCCCATAATTCTTTAAAATAAAGAATAATGAATATAAATAAAGCCTCGTTAGTTTTTTCATTTAGATTATAGGGTAATCTGAGTCATTAGTTCAAACAAATTCTTTTAAAAACGTCAACAATGAAAAGGTAAATAATCAATCATGCTTAATTTTCTAATTAGGTTAAAGATTTATGTGGTTTTTAGCAAGATAAAGAGATGCTATTAATGCTTTAGCCGCCACCCAAAATTATTTAAATAGCATAGAAATGTTAAAAGCATAGTTATTCGATTGGATAAGTAGTGGGAATATTTCTTGAGCTTGTCGTCTTTGTGGATGACTTTCATTAAACTGTACTGACAAGGCGATTTGTTATTTTACTCTATCCATTTATAACTTAAATGAAATACTATTTAAAGCCTAAACACGCATATTTCAACGAGAAGACATACATTCCACCTGAATAAATATACTATAAATGATTATTTACGTGATGCTGTTCTTTAAAAAGCCTATCCATTTTTCAAATAATAATAGATTGCTCATAAAGTGCAAAATTGGATTTTCAATCCTGACATTTATTATTTTTAATCTTATGAAAGTTTCAAATCAATCTTGAATTACATTCAATTATTTCATTAGAAAACTGATATAAAAATAAAAATATTTTTTTATAAGTTTTTTTATTTACATGTATTTTCAAAGGGAGAATTTAAAACACAGTTTGATTAATCCTGAAATTAATACTTTCTTTTTAATCAAAGAGCAAATGACTCTGGTAATAAAGCTTCTTAAAACTTCAGCTAAATAGCTGTCTTAAAGTTTTAAGATATGTTATATACTTTAAAATAGCTATTTAGATGTACTTGCTATACACTTACATATATGTAATTTATGTCATTTATACATTGCCATGTACTTACATATATGCCATTTATACAATGTCATATACTTACATGTATATGCCATATACCATATACCACATACTCATATGCCATATACTACTTACATATATGCCATTTATATGCCATATACTTACATATATGCCATTTATACCATATACCACATACATTTATCATGCCACATACTTACATATATGCCATATACCATATACCATATACTCACCACATACTTACATATATGCCATATACCATATACCACATACTCACCACATACCACATACTCACATACTCACATACTTACGTATATGCCATATACCATATACTTATTCTATACCATTAAATTATATATTTAATTTAATCGTGCAATTGTGTAAATTTAAATATGCTTCTAATCATCATCTAATTTATTTAAGTACTATCGTTTAATTGAATTAACTTTTTTGTGACATTTTTTGATAGAAACGAATTATTTACTTCCCATATAAATAAATACATTTTGAATTACTGTATTCTATTGGAGGTTATAAATAATTTTTTTGTATTGATAGTCTGCCACCATTGAAAACCAGTTGTGACTCGTTCTGATGGAGACAATGGGGCATATAAAATATTATCGGATTCAATTTTAAATCGCATTCCGCGATCGTGAAACTCATGGTCTATGGATAAATCTCAAGCCGATAGATCAGCTCGAGCAATAATCGCATACTTTACAGGACGTGTCCGGGCAACTGAGAGAAAATAATTGGATTAGTTGTTGATCGTCCGGCAGAAATTACCTCGGGAATAGAGTACGCCCTTAATGTTGATAGGGGTAGTAATTACAGAAAGAGCGAGTTACTGCTGCTACATTTATCTGGAATTCAGATCGTGCTCTTTGTATTGCATTGCAATAGGAGGACAAATCAATTTTAAGATAGGTGTTACCTTAATGTGGCTCTTATTGAATTTGATATGGCAGAGGTAGTTTCATATTTCATTAAATTCTTACATTGTATTGTATATGCAATTTCACACTTTAAAGAAATATCTTAGTAATTAAGCAAATAAATGTATTGTGAAGTTATAATTAAGAATTTTAACCATAATATTTAAGAATAATTAATCTATGTTAAAGGATAACTAAAGTTGTTAGATAATATATAATTTGCAATAGAGGTATGAGTTTATATATTTAATTCAGAATTATCTATAAAGAATTACTATAATTTGTATCAGATGAAGTAGGCATAATATATTATGCAGCTTCCTGCACATGTTATTCATAATACAATATGAATAACATGTATATTGCATATTTTTTTAATACTACTCATTTTTTAACCATAAATATAGTGCAATATTTGAATTAAGATTGTAATTTTATAAAATTTCTAGTATAGTAGTCTAAGTATTTAAATTGCATATTAGCGTTTCAAAAATTATTTTTAAACAAAACGCTATTACAACACGTATTTAAATGATATAAACACCTTAAGTTTTTAAAAATATTTTGCAAAAAAATTAAACCAAGATTAAGCAGCAAATCTGAGACAGAATAAATAAATAAATAAATAAAGAACTAGAAAGAGTTGTAATTCAATAAATTAATTAATATAATATTTTATAAAAATAAGTTTTGAATTAGTTGATAATTATACAAAAACTATTTTTCCAATTATAAAATTATGTAAAATTAATGAAATTAAATTATACTTCTGACTTTAAATATCTTATTTATCCGATAAACGCTACTTTTCTTGATTATGTATTTACAAATATATTACACTGATTAAACAGTTAAAGGACATTGTGAGTTCGTTATGGAATAATGATATAATACACAATTTTTAACAAAAATCAAATCGAAGAATTTAAAAAGAAAATTACAATGCTTACAAAGTTGGAAATATGCACATTTTGTCAGCGACGTCGAAAACTACTCTTTTTTATATAAGGTGCGAAAAGCAACCAGCAACATTCCCTCAGTAGGAGGAGATTAAAAACAATAGATACGCGTTGGATGTTTTGTAAGTGATTACGATTAGCAGCAATATGATTTAGCTAAATCAGTAACCTGGATAGCCTCTGTTGTGTAGAGGCTGGTCAAATGCAATCCGTTGTTGCGAAAGCGTTAGGAGTTTCTTAACGTGTTATTTCCAGACTATCGAAACGATTTCTGGAAACTGGAAATGTTCGTCGAAGAACTGGAGAAGGACTTAGATGTGCCACAACACAAAATGAGTATTGGTATTTAACACTAACGGTCAGAAGAAAACCACATTATGAAAGCCACTTTCTTGAAACACCACCTCCAGAATATTACTGGTACCAGAGTTTCGAAACCGACTGCACCATGTGGTATGTTCTCAGAACTATTATTTGTCTTTCGTTGGCATAGGTTAATGTTCTGCCGACAGAATGTAATAATAAAAGTATCTCAAATGGGGACTAGACGAGTAGAACAACATCCTTCACGGATGTGAACCACTTTATTGTACAATTTGACAATAGGCGTATCCTCATCTATAAAGAATCTGGCACACGGAATACTCTTCCATTGTGCATGAAAGGGTCCGATTTAG
This sequence comes from Caerostris extrusa, assembly GCA_021605095.1. Taxonomy (NCBI): domain Eukaryota; kingdom Metazoa; phylum Arthropoda; class Arachnida; order Araneae; family Araneidae; genus Caerostris; species Caerostris extrusa. Next base: position 4,315 of record BPLR01006862.1, read on the forward strand.
CGGAGGCGGAGTAATGGTCTGGGCTGGTATTTCTATCAATGCCACCACCGACCTGCACATTATCAGGAATGGAACACTAGCGGATTAGCGATATAGGGATGAGATCATCAGGCATGTTGTAGTGTTACAGGTTGCAGCAATCAGGGATGAATTAATTTTCATGGATGATAACGTTATGCTACATCGTGTTCAGCTAGTAGGTAATTTTTTAGTGGATGAAGGAATCCTTCATGTGGATTCGACAGCCCATTCTAGGATTCTAGATTCTAGGATAAGGTTTTCTATTTGCTTATCACCCCCAGAAATAATTCAACAGTTTGAAAATTTTCTTCTACAGGTTTGGGAGTGAATACCCGAACCCCTTATTGAAAACTTCAATGATTCCATGCCTCGTATATGTGTGACATCGCTTTCGGTCAGGGGAAACCATATTCCTTATTGAAACTCACTTGTATTACATAAATCACATTTTTTGTTTGTTTATACAATATACACAAATTGTGCATGTTTTGTTTATCTACAAGCATAGTCAATAAATTTAATTATTCCTTATTCAGTGCTTCTTCTTCTTTTCTCGTATCTTACAACACCTATACATCATATATCAGCCATCAAAACATTTCCTAATCCGCAGTTTGTACCCAAAATCATAATATTACCTAATTGTTTTGAGCAGTATATTATTTAATGTAGGAAATATACTGAATAATGTTTTGAATAATTTTTTAAATAATCAAGATCCATATAATCGTTTAAATAGAATCACGATCTAAAAATACATAAAAAAAAAAAAAATAATAATTAAACAACATATTACAAAATACTGCATTTGTCCAAAAATATAACATTTTCTTATTGTTTTTGATAATAAATTGATTATGCACTGTGTTCGTTATCTGTACGTTTTTATTTATTCTGTTTACGCATGTAATAGTAAAAGAAATAGCGAAATAATTTTTAATAAATATTCTATTTAAGAAATCACACAAAGTTAATGCAAGGAATTTATAAATACAATATTAATTAAAAAACCTCAATTTAATTCAGAGGCCTATATATTCCAAGTTCTAAAGTCACTTTTAGAAGTGAAAAATAATAATTGTTGTATTTTTATTCTGGTTCAGTAAACATATTGAAGGTACTAATTTAATCTTAACATCAAAGCATTGAACAAAAGCTTTGATGTTAAAATTAAATTATTAAAGACTTAAAAATATTGCGAAATTTCAATGAATGTATTGCAATTTAAAGTTTAAATGGTAGTTAATACCCTTATAAATACATGGTTAATTTATAGGCAGTGGAATATCTGTATTTAAAATATTAAAAATAGATTTCTTGGAATCAATTAGGATAAGAGTGCTTAATAAAATATATATTTTTATAGTTTAACTTTCAAAATATAATTTTTTAAATATTTAATTAGAATAAAATATCAATATAAGAGAAAGACATATTTAAATTTCCAAAATATGAAATTATTCTACGAATAATAATAATTTGTATTTATTTATCTCTGAAAATCCTTACTGTGCTTATTTTGAATTGAAACTTTTAATTTTTACCATGATTAAAACAGTTAATGCTACTTTCATAAAATAATATAGCAATAAAACCTACGCAAAATTAATAGGGTTTTAATTTTTTTTTTTTTTTTTTTTTTGAGAATGTTTCCTCATATTTCCAATATCTACAATTACAATGCAGCAGTTATTAAAGGATATTGGCTTATCTTCGTATGAAAAATTTCATATTTTTCCTTCCTATTCTATAAACTGAAAAATATCAAACAAGCCGTTTGAATCCCGACGGTATTACAGAGAGATATCACATTGCTCTTCAACGGAAATTTTAAGCTTAGAACAGATCGATTTCCGGCTGTTCTCCGAATAATCCTCGACTTCTCATATTTTTCATTTTTTTTTTTTGTATTATCGACAAGTTGAAAACTTGAGATATTTGAAGTGAAGAAATACGTTTTTGTTTATGTTATTTGCTGAGAAGAAAAACTCTTTTTTTCATATATTTTTTTTTTTTTTATCAGAAATATTATAAATATTTTTTTTGTGCAAATATCGATTGTGAAAAATCAGTTTTAAATTAATAAAAAAAATGTTGAATCTTTTTTTTTTTCTGCTTCAAAACTAAATATTTATTTGAGTAAATAATCATAATAACTCAGATATTTTGCGATAAATCATTATGCAGCAATAAACGTTGAGGAAAAAATATTTGTTTAGAATTTAGAGCCATATATATTTTTTCTACTGTTGTTATTCAAGATTTAAATTTTTATTTCAATAAATATAATATAAGTTTTAATAAATACTCGAAGGAAATAATAAAAAAAATCATTGATATATCTCTTGTTAAACGTTAAGCTGTGAATTTAAATGTATGTAGAATATACAATAAGATAATAATATATTATGCAATATGCAATAGATGTAATGCTAGATCCATTATGCAATGTGCAATATATGCAATGTTAGATGCAGTGCTAGGTCCAATATGCAATATGCAATGGATGCAGTGCTAGATCCAATATGCAATATGCAATATGCAATAGTGCATATTTAAAAATATATATTATCATCTAAGTCTATTAATTTTTAAATGTAATGTAATACATACTTTATTTGCTGAAATAATTTTTATAATAACATGCTTCTATTGTTAATAAATTGTTAATAAAGTAATGAAATGTTAACATGCAAATATAATTGTTTTAAAAATTCGTGAGCTTAAAGTGATTAAAAGTTTAACATGATCATATAGGCTTAAAATGATTATAAGCTTAGCATGATCATATGAGCTTAAATTGATAATACGCTTAACGTGATCATATGAGTTTACAAAAGTACTTATATACAAATATAATTGTTTTAAAAATACTTGAAGCATAAATAAATTTGAAGCAATGAAACAATCCTATTCATATTGAATGGAAACGGGTGCAGCAGGGTGCTTTAGAATTGTAAATCTGCTGCAATCAATATGTTAAGAAAAGTGACTTGATGGCAATTGTGATAGATAGTTTTAGCTTCCGCCAGAGAGATTCAAAGGAATTTCACTGAATTTTCTATTGTAATAGTCTCACATGTGCTGCTGTTTCTCTCAAAAGTTTTCAATAAAATCAATAAACCTCTTATTACTCATTTATGAACTTCTTGCGAAAAATAACATATAAATCGAGGTATGATTCAATAAAGATATTTATATTAACAAAAATAATAAAAAAATAAAATGTTATACATAATTTTATAGTTCTTTGAAATGTACTTAAAACTAACTATTTGAAACAATTAAGTAAACCAATTCATATTCAATGGAAAAGGGTATAGCCAGCTCTCGAGAAGAAGTAAGTGTAAATCTGTTGAAATCAATATCTTCAGAAAAGAGACTTACTTGATGGCGATTGTGATATATTGTTTAAGATTCAGCCAGAGTGCCTGAAAGGAATTTCTCTGAATTTTCTCTTGTAATAGTCTCACATATGCCACTCTTTCTCTCAAAAGTTAAGGTGGAAATCAATAAACCTCTTATTTATTCTTTATATATTATGCTTGCGAAATACCAGATAAAATGACGTATGATTTAATAAAGATATTTATATTAACAAAAATAGTAAAAAGAATCCAAATTTATACATAATTTTATAGTTCTTTGATGTATACTTAAATCTACCGAAGCCTTAAAGAAAGAAAACTCCAATACAGAATAAATGTCTCTACTTCGGCAAACAACATTAATATTCTGACATCAGAACCCATGATCGCTGAAATATCTATTTCATCCTAATCAATGCTTTATAATATTGCGGAATAATAATGATAATAATAATAATAATATTGTTGGAATACTTTATGATTTAATATAAACATTTAGGCCAACAAAAGTATTAAAAAAATCAAATTTTATACATAAGTTTATAGTTCTTTGAATTATTCGTAATTTTACTAAAGCATTAAAGAAAGAAAACTTCCAATACAGAATAAATGTCTCTACTTCGGCAAACAACATTAACATTCTGACATCAGAACCCGCGACCGCTGAAATATCTATTTCATCCTAATCAACGCAGAACAAAGCTACTTATCAATGTGGTCGATTAATGGATGTTAGGTGAAAGCTCTAAGAGCTCTCTTCTGTGCAATATTTATGAGACACATAACGTAAGAGATCGCATAATGTCAAACTCAGTGCCCTTCGAAAAGTTCTTGAAAAACGATCCCAGCGAATCCTGCCTCCTAACGACACTTACATAATTCTTCTTCCACGACATCAGATTACGGCACTCGGGAGACACAGGAAAGATTTTGACAACGTAATTTGCTTCCTTCTTTGCATAGTGGCCACACGACGATCATTTCGTGACGTCTCATCCCTCTCGTTAGAAACAAACACGGGGAATCTTTTGGGACAAAAAAAGGAATCTGGTGAGTAGATTCCGTCGTAAACCGCCTGATTGAACAGAATAAAAATCATCCCAGGGTTAGAATTTCTGGAATGATTCATACTTTGGTAAACAAATCAAGTAGAATTGAATTAAATCTTAAGAGAAATTAAGATGTATGCTAACCTAAGAATAATATGTCTGCTACTAGGATTAAGATTCTTCTGTAGTTAGCTGGCATTCTTAAATTAGTAATCAAAATAATTACATTAATAATCTTAGTAATTAGTAATCAAAATAATTACTTTAATATTTCTAGTAATTATTAATCAAAATAATTAGGATTGCATTTTATAAATCATAAGAAACGATTAGATGTATGCTAATCTAAAAACAATATGTCTGCGATTAGGATTAAGATTCGTCTGTAGTTAGCTGACATTCTTAAATTAGTATAATTAAAATAATTACATTAATAATCTTAGGAATCTGTAAAAAAAAAAGGAATTTGTTGAGTAGATTCCGTTGTAAACCGCCTGATTGAACAGAATAAAAATCATCACGGGGTTAGAATTTCTGGAATGTTTCATACTTTGGTAAACAAATTAAGTAGAATTGAATTGAATCAATCTTATAAGGAATTAAGATATATGCTAACCTAAGAATAATATGTCTGCGATTAGGGTTAAGGGTCTTCTGTATTTAGCTGGTATTCTTAAATTAGTAATCAAAATAATTGCATTCATAATCTTAGTAATTAGTAATCAAAATAAGTATTCAATTTAATTTTAACTATGCACAGTTTAGATATATGTTAACCTGAAAATAATATGTCTGCGATTAGGATTAATATTCTTGTATAGTTAGCTAACATTCTTAAATAAGTAATATTACATTAATATTCTTAGTAATTAGTAATCAATATAAGTAGAATTGACTTTAATCAATCCGAAGAAACGTTTAGATGTATTTTAACCTAAAAATAATATGTCTGCGATTAGAATTAATACTATTCTATAGTTAGCTGCCATTCTTAAAATTTTAACTTTCTTGTTAGTTAAATTATATACAGTAATATAAATCTGACGATTGGATTTCGTCATAAAATGTATGACTAAATATAATAAATACCCTTCTAAGCTGTAAATATATGGATTGCCTTTCTTATTAACTCACCCTTTAATCAAAAACATCATGAGAAAATTTTATAAAACTACAATGATAAGATTTTAGATATATGCATAAACAAAATGGAACAAAGTTAGTAAATTATTTTTATGTTTTAAATTTTTCCTATTGAGCAATTATTTATTGATATTTCATCTCTCTCTTGTTGGAAACAAACTAGAGGAAAGAATCTAAACGCGGTATTCACTTAAAAAGATCAGATAATTAAATATGATGAAAATCTTCACAATTATTTCACATTAATTTTGTTAAATAATATCTTTTATTTGAGGAATAGATATGGAATCTGTTGACTTGATATGTTCATAAAATGGCTTATTAAATAAAATATAAGTTATCATTAGGTTAAAATATATGATTCTCATTTGGGTTTAACTTTCTTTGCTATTATCAATAAGATTATAAAAAGTAATTTGAAAAAAAAAGCTAATTGAATTTATTTATCAAGATCTGAAATGAAGTTTAGATATTTATATGATAAATAACAAATTGTTGTTTATATTTAAAGTCTTCTTATAAATTATTAAAGAGAAACAAAACAAATTGAATTTAAGAACAGACATATTGCTGTTTCAATGAAAGCAATATATTTTAAAAAAGTTTTGCTTCTTAAGTAAATTATTAACAAAAAGCCACTAGCTATAAATTAATCTTAAACGTAATTTTAAATCATTGTTTTTGATTGAGCAAATATTTAAAATCTTCTTAAGATCAAAATTGATTAAACTAAACACTTCAAATAACATTATTATTTATGCATAAATTAATCCAAAATGAAATATACCTTTAGTGCTTATGATAAATTTTAACCTGTTTATTGTTCTTTTTAAGCTATATTAAAATCAATAGATCCCTTTTCCTCTGAAAGAACCCCTGTGTTTAAAAAGAACTCTCTAAATAATTAAAAAAGCTTAAATTAAAAAAAAATTATTAATTTTATCAGATCATATTTTCTATAAAAGTATTTTCATGTTTGTTTCTTATAAGACAAGTGAGAAAGATTTAAGTTTCAATAATATGAATGAGCTTTCCCGTAATTACAATCTCGACTTTTTTTTGTCATACTTTTAATAATATTTTACCGATACTGAATATCCAAATTAATCTATTAATCACCAATATTTAATATACTTTTCTTCAAAATGGAAGGGAATTATAAAAGATAATTTTGACTTTTCGGTGAGGTGTCAAACAATGCTGTAGCTCAAGATGCAGAGCTTCTATCTATTTAAGATCAATACTCTAAGCAGGAAAGAGTATTTTCTCATCTGAGTTTAAACAACACCTAATAGGTATTGGCTGAAAAGCACTTCTTACCCGACTGCGCAATTTCGCAGCGTAATAGGAAGTATTATCATGCTTTTACAGCATGACTCTTCTCTGGAGTATTGTAACAGTGTAGGTATTATTAAACTGTTTAGAATACTCAGATATGTGTCGACCATCCCGTTACCCGACACAGAAGCCCATTACTATTAAACTATATTATGAGACCGATTGAAATCATAACACTCCGCTTCCAACTAGTTGGCCATTACAATATAATGTTGAGGATATCATTCCTTAGCCATTCTGCATATTCAATAACGACTATCGATTTTAGCATTGAGGCAAGAGATCCATTTCTGATACTTCCTTTGACTTATCTGGAGACTAAATGCGGCTCACTTTGCACCAGGCAAAAGTTTGATATTCCTTGAAGTGAATTTATAACACTGTAGCTATCTTATCATTGAAATATACATGAGATTGGACACGAGACGGTATACTGCAATATTAATTGTTGAAACAATTTTGTTGTGGTTTCATCAACTATAGAGAATTACATGCTTCAGAAACCTTGTGAGACAATTTAGGTGATCTAAATGTTTTTTTCTATTTAACTGGCTACTTGATCTATTTTGCATTTGAAATCTTTACCATTGACCTTGGACACAGAGATTCACAAATTCTAATGGATGCAGCGACACTTAATAATGACTAATGTTGATTAATCGTCACTAAGGTATTCATATTTCTTATGAGATATTCAATGAAATCTGTTAAAGCCCGACTCTTTTCTAATTGTCTGTGTGGGTGGGGAGATGGTGAATGCTTGTAAGAGAAAAGGGTGGGATATTAGGAAAAGGATAACTTGATTCTCAATTGCAAAATTCTATACACAATTTGAATAATTCTGCATGAAATCAGTCATTTATAAGCAAAGCTTGTATAATTTTAATTTAATCAATATTCTCATTTTTAATAATCATTTAAATAATTCATTTAACTTGCCTATTGGCGTTATACTATAAGAAGAATGATTAAATGTATTAAAGATATTCCTAATAAACACTGATATTTAAAACTATTTCATAATTTCTTAAGCAATATGTTTGTGATGAAGAAATTTTCAAGAGTTATTTCAATTCACATAGATAAAAGCGACTTAATGAATGTATGATTAGGGACAATTACCTTTAATTACCTTCTGTTCCTCACTAAAAATAAAAATATTTATTTCATAGTAAAGGGTATCTTAAGTTTTTATCTTTAAGAATAATGATCTTAATAAGTTGCAATTCCAATCATAATCAACATTTTAAATATGATCGAATTCTTTGAACTTTAGAAATTCATGACATACTAAAATTAAAAATAAAATTCAACTTTAAAAATAAGGTATTTTGTTAGACAAAATAGATTAAATTACAATCTGTAATTTGGCATCTACGTGAAGATATTTGCGTGAACACAAATAATAAACTTTGGAATCTGTTTGAAATTCCTTTATAATTTAAAAATAATAAAATCATGGATGGAATTTTAAATATACAAATATGGATAAAAGTAGACAGATCAATACGTTCGAAAATCCTAGAACAAAACGGCCACTGCAGCAAATTATGAGTTTTCCGAGAAACTGACTAATATAATTTTCCTTCTTTATAGTATGTAGATTTACGATTAATTATGAAAGTTTTCTCATTGTCTTTTTTGAAATTAATATGCATATTTTTTGCTAATGAAGGAATCTAATGAATAGAATTAAAACACAAAGCGAACGATACGATTGAAATCAATATAAACCTTAAAGATATGATTATTTTACGTTTTAATAATCAAAATTAATTTCATTTGCAAATAGAAGGCAGTTAATTAATTTGGAACTTCAGAGTAATTTAGATATCCGCTTAGTTGAATACCGGATTAGCTTACAATCCTTCTGTATAGTTTACTAATTTTAAAACAACAATAATTTAAATTAGTTTTAGTAGAATACATATGAAGAAATAAACCAATTCCATAATTTCAAAATCTAAAGGTAATACTTGAGTGGAATTGATTTTTCCAGTTTAAGAGATCATTCGAGATCAGTTGTTACGGTAACAATAAAACTATCGTAAGAAAAAGTTTGAAAACAATAATCAGAGAAGTATTTTTAAATTAAGGAGTCTCTAAAATATTTATCAAATTGAATGGATTTTATTTTTAGTGGTGTTTAGTATTATTTTAAATATCTCTTAGTTGTATGTATTAGTTTTTTTAAATAAATATTAACTATTAATAAATATAATAATGATAGTTTTTTGAAAATAATTGCAAACGTAAAGTTCATTTAATACTTTAAAATAAAAAATAAAAAAAAAACATAAACAGATTTATTTAGCAGAGAAAATTAATAAAATGCGAATTTTTATTGAAAGAATATAAATGCATTGCAATATTTGTTTACATATTGAGTATATCATTTTTTAAATTACAATACTCATTTCAATAATTACAATAATCATTTCAATACATAGTCCTATATTTAAATTAGTATAAATTGCATCTAGTGATTTGTTAAGTTCTATTGAAACACTTGAATTATATGCTTAGGGTATAAACAGGTTTAAGTTAATTTTGAGTATGTTAATTTTTAATTTATTTACTAAGTTATTCGATATTTTTTTAAATAAATAGTTAAGCATTAAATAATTTTTAGTATTCGTAGTGGTGTTTAGTATTATTTTAAATAGCTCTTAGTTGTATGTATTAGTTTTTAAATAAATATTAACTATTAATAAATATAATAATGATAGTTTTTGAAAATAATTGCAAACGTAAAGTTCATTTAATACTTTAAAATAAAAAAAAAAAAAAAACATAAACAGATTTATTTAGCAAAGAAAATTAATAAAATGCAAATTTTATTTAAAGAATATAAATTGCATTGCAATATTTGTTTACATATTGAGTATATCATTTTTAAATCGCTCCCCTCCAATAAATTATCGCTGAAAAATTAATCGCATCTTTCCTTTACATAAATTTAAGATACGATACCCCAATCCGTCATTTTTAATTAATATTTTTCCACATACTTTGAAGGAAAAATGAAAATGATGGATGACAGTTTAACATTATATGTTTATTCGGAGTGCCCTGTATGAATTTGAAATTTATTTAGAATTGACATCTGATGTCATTAAGTAAGGATAAAAAAATAAATAGAATGAAAAATAAAAGGGTGTCACTAACTTTACGTCTTCTCTTATTAATTTCAAAACATGAAATTCGTACACTTTTAAAAATATTTCGAAGTGTCATTATAAAGAAGAATTTTTTTTATTTACTTTAAAAGTATAAGGAAATAAAGGATGTTTTAATTCAATTTATTACAGCCAGAACAATCTGGTGGGCAGTGTATTGATCTTTTGGAACAAGATTGCTTGGTTTGAAACTTACAAGCTTTCAGTTCAAGATTTCTTCTGTACACCTGAGAATTTACTCGAAATCACCATAAATCTTCTGGTCTAAAAAAACAAAAGTCTAAAAAACATCTAAAGAAACGAGGGAAAGATAAATTCAGTTATATCCCTTGAAGGTGTTCTTTCCCAAACTAAGAAAAAAATAATATAGGTGTAGTGCGTAACCTGGTTAACGTTAAATCTATTTTATATCTGCGATTATAGTGGTGAATAATCCTAGATCATAGTGCATTACATTTACAAGTGATGTTGAAATGAAAACTTATACATCGAGAATGTAATAAGTGTTCTTTTCAAAACTGAGAAAAGAAAATCAGGTGCAGTGAACACTGTGGTTAACGTTAAATCTTTATTTCTGTAGTTATGAAATGATCCCATCATCACCCAGATACCATCTCATCAACATTTTCAAGAGATGTTGACTTGAAATCTTCATTTTCTACACCAAGAATGTACACGAAGGTACCATCAGTCTTCTGGCCTAAAAGCAAAAATGAGGAAAGATCAACTCATATGTATGGTTTGGAAGTGTTCTTTTCAAACTGAGAAATGAAAATGTAGGTGCAGTGAACACTGTGGTTAACGTTAAATCTACTTTATTTCTGTAGTTATAGGGAAAATGTTCCCATCATCACCCAGATCCCATCTCATCAACATTTTCAAGAGATGTTGACTTGAAATCTTCATTTTCTACACCAAGAATGTACACGAAGGTACCATCAGTCTTTTGGCCTAAAAAAGCAAAAATGAGGAAAGCTCAACTCATATGTATGGTTTGGAAGTGTTCTTTTCAAAACTGAGAAAAGAAAATGTAGGTGTAGGGCACACTATAGTTAACGTGAAATTTGCTTCATATCTGCAGTTAAACTGGTGAATGATCCAGATCATAATGCATTACATCTTACAAGCAATGTTGAACTGAAAGCTTCCTTTTCTACACCGAGAAAGTGCACAAAGACATCATAAGTCTTCTGAACTAAAAAAAAAAAAGCAGAAATTATTGAAAGATAAATTCAGTTGCATCTGTTGAAGGTGTTCTTTCCGAAACTGGGATAAAAATAATATAGGTGTAGATCATACTTTAAATCTTTGTATCTGCCGTTATAGTGGAAAATGATACCAGATCATAATGCATTGTATCTTACAAGAGATGTGGAACTGAAAGCTTCCTTTTCTACGCCCAGAATGTACAAGAAAACATCATATCTTATTGTATCAAAAACAGAAAGGAGGGAAAAATCAGCTCAGTTGTATGCCTTGGAAGTGTACTTTTCCAAACGGAGATAAGAAAATGTAGGTGCAGGGAACACTGTGGTTAAAGTTAAATCTAATTTATCCTATAGTTATAGTGGAAAATGATCCCAGATCATAATGCATTACATCTTACAAAGAGATGTTGAACTGAAATCTTTCTTTTCTACACTGAGAATGTGCACGAAAACAGAACAAGTCTTCAGGCCTAAAAAAAAAAAATGAGGAAAACAATCAATTTAGTTACATCCCTTGAAGATGTTCTTTCTCAAATTAAGATACGAAAATGTAGATGTAGTGCATACCGTGTTTAACGTTAAATCTACTTTATATCTTCCGTTATACTGGTGCATGATTCGATTCCAGGTCATAATACATCTATTTGTACTGTACACTCACGTTTAGACATTAATTATTTAAAAATATTTTATAAATATTACAATTCAAATTTTTTTTTATATTATTGAAGGTACTCAAATAACTTTAGTTTGAGTGTTTATTATTGTTGCATTTTATAATAAAATTATGCTGTTAAAATATTTTGTTGTAAAATTCTGATTTTAAAGTAATATTTTTGGAGGTAAATAAGGATTTTAAAAATTGTTTATTATTAGATTTTGTGCTATCATTGACAACAATATCTTATGGTATAATAATTTTGAAATTGATATACATTTTTCAGTTTTCCCTCTGTATATAGCTGTTCAAAATAATCTCGTTCAAATATTTATGACCCGCCTCTTACTATGATACTAATTTAATGTTTTATTACGTTATTGCAATATTTAAATTAAAATTTAGCTTAGTTATACGCGTATTTAAACAATTATCATAAAAAAACCTATAATATTCTAATTAATTATGTGTGTACCTAATTTGATTCCAAATTAATTTTTCCATTTGGTGTTGTCTAAACTCAAAAAGATATGAATTTTAAAATATTATTAAATTTTTTAAGCTTATTATTAAACAAATTAATCTAGATTTAGATTAACGATAAAAATAATAATCCAAAATAAGAATACTTAACACTTTTTTTTTTATAAAGTTTATAATATATTTGTTGATAAAACATTGATAGCGTCAATTAAATACTGCATGAATTTTTCATGTAATAAATTCTATAGAAATGCATAATGCACTAATATAAGGTGATTCATACTAATTTTAAGATAAAAAGTATGATTTATAACTATACTTATAATCTGTATAATTTTAATTTTAATTGATAGTCTACTTAATATTAACATCACGTATAAAAACACAATGAAAAGTTCTAACTTAAACCTTTTAATAAAAATATAAAAAATAAAAGCTTTACATCATTTAAAAAGTATAATTGCGGTAATATGTGTATATAATTTTAATAAAACAATTATGTAAAAGTATCATGGCAAATCACTATAAAATATAATTTACATTATGCAATTAATGCAATTTTAGTTCTTTTGAATATTAAGTCAGAACTTGTTAAAAATATATTACAAAACCGAGACAACTTCTTTCTACCACATTTCTGTTATTAATTTAAAATTTCAAAACCCTTTTTTATTTCTGCAAAATTAATTTCTAAATTAAATAATGTACGAAAAATTTAAGAAAAGTAATTTGATTAAAGTAAAAGATAAAAAGCTTTCAAGGAAATTTTAAATATGAAATAGCTAGTTGTAAGCTTTTATTTTTTGATAGTGTCTGGTGTCACGGTTTTAAAGTGCTTAATAAATATTAAATTACTCTTGACAAATAAATAGTAAAATGTTTGAATATATTTTATTAATCAAGTTTTTTTTTAAAACAAAAAGTGATACTTTACACTGGAGACGAAATAAAATATTCATTCATATTTTTTATTACCTTATTGATCAAGTTTTTTTTTTTAAAAAATAGTGATATTTTACATTGAAGACGAAATAAAATATTCATTCATATTTTCATTCAGCGTCATGATTTATGAGGATGGCATTTCTATTTTGGTTATAAAAGCCTTAAGAAAAAATGTGATAAATAAGCAAGGCAAAGAGAAAAAAAAAAAATAAAATGAAATAAATTTATAATGAAATTTTTAATTAATATTTTGTCTTCTAATTAAATATTACAACTGTTCTAAGCAAATAAAATTTTAAAATAATACAGTCATTTATTGACAGTATGGTCTGGTGCTCTTCATCTTTAAACACAAACGCATTTAGAGTAAGTGTATTCAGAATTTATTAGTTGTTGATGTATGCATTTAGCATTCAACATGTTAATTAATATAAAGAGAAAAATATAGTCCTAACGGGCATAACATAGTCACAGTGTTCTTTTTAAATGGCGACAAATTCAAAAAGACGATAAAAAAGGAATCTACAATAAAACTTATTGGTATAGTGCATGCTATTTCAAATCACAATCAGTTGTTAAAAATCCTGCATTATTTTGCTCCGTGTGAGGCTGACAGATAGTGTAAAAACTCCATCTATTTAATAAAGATATTATTACAGACTGCAATTCAGCAAACTATTAAAAACTGGGAACTTGAGAAACAATTAAAAAGCGTTGTTCAAATTGTCTGTCGTTGAAGTTATTGCATAATTTACATTGGCGGAGGAGCAATTGTCGAATGTACTGGACAATACAGGATGTGATGTTGATGTCTGCAGTAAAAATAATGATGGTGGCGTCATACTATTTCATTCATGCATATAAGGTGCTCTAGAAAACGAAATGTCATAGATAGGCAGAAGAAAATGAAGGAAGGTTCTGGCATGTCATCCCATTTCAAAGAATATGTAATACGAAAGTGGTTGCAAATCGTTATTGTAAATATATTTTATTGAGCCTTCTTGAATTAACTACAGACAGCTTGACCAACATACACAAGAATTTCATATCTTCCAAGCATCATATAGTGCGTTTTAAACATAATGTCCAAAAATGTTCTTAGTCGTCCTTACTATATTATTAATTCGCATTATTTTTTATTATATTTAGTTATTTTTAGCAAGAATAATTAATTGTACAGTCTACAGTTACAGAATTACGAAAAAATACTAGATAAATAGAATAAGATCCAGTCTTACACGTTATAAAATGTATGATTTACTTTTATTATTGCAGAATTATGAAGCAACTAATCCATATATATAATACCTTTTACCTCAGATGAAATAATTTTAACTAAGAGGAATTTATATGTACCAAGGAATTTCCAATTTTATTTCCACTCAAAAATGACATTTCAACAAAAAAGAAATCACTAAAAACTGTTGAAGTCGTTGAATTTTTTAGGATAAGAAATACAAGAAAAATTTCTTCCAAAAGAAATCCATCCTTTTCCTTTAAGAAAAGGTAAATACGTATAAGACATTTTATTATTCATAATGACGTGTAAGTGAGGGAAGCAACTAAGTTAAGAACTGTTGATACCAAATCAATATAATTGATTTGATATAAATGCCAATGCATGCTACAAACTTAAAAAAATTTTAGTGATGGGTTTTGCACTCGGGCTTTGAATTATAAATTTTATGATACTTTTTACTTAGAATGTATATTATAACAACTATGTACTTGCATTAAATATTTAGAATGACTAGATAATTATGAAAACAATGTGTAGTCAAAAATGCCTTATAATATTT
The DNA here is from genome assembly GCA_021605095.1 of Caerostris extrusa. Lineage (NCBI taxonomy): Eukaryota > Metazoa > Arthropoda > Arachnida > Araneae > Araneidae > Caerostris > Caerostris extrusa. The sequence continues at coordinate 19,506 of BPLR01006862.1, forward strand.
TATTTTGGATATACGTATTTCCTAAGAAATACAATTTACAATGCTGTGAAATGAAGCTAATTAAGAATTTAAATTGTTAAGCTTCACTGCGCAATATATTTCAAACCCTAGCTTGAAGAGAAATGCAAATTTAAAGTCATCTGCATAACTTCAAATTTCTTAATAAATTCAGTGTATAGAATTAAATGCATGTGTGCATGACAATGATTAAATATTTTGCTTTTGAAAACTGAGTTTTTCTTAAAAATAGGCACATTAACATAAGGGAACTATATTTGAAAGAATGGTAGAAGTAATTTCACCATTTAACAATTTAAGTTAGACTTTTTAAAAATTACAACACAAATTGTGGGCTGAAACTTTAGGCAAAATAAAAATTAGCAAATGTAATAAAGGAACATGGATATATCTTATAATTGAATGCAGTACAATTTCTTTTATTTCATGACTTTTTCGAAAATAAAATTTGGACAATGACTAAAAAAGTGAAGGTGATATGTACGGCAGTATCGACATTATAAATGAAGACAAGGTACATTCAGAAAATTTTTTACTAAGACTGCCAGAGAAATCACGAAGAGTTGCCCTGATAAAAACAAAAAAAGGACAATGTTTAATATAAACGATAAAGGCACATTGTTATATACATTAGTGTGTAAGATTTAAGCAATGATTTTTTTAACTTTAAAGAAGAAATAACTTCGGAAACATGAAATTCACAATACAGAAACAATATTTTATGTATATAGGATGTTTAGGAAATACACTAAACTAAATGAACCGTTAGAGTTGAATAGGAAAAAAAAAAACAAAGACTTTATCGAAAAGATTAGCATTGATTCAAATGCCTGTCTATCCCATGAGGTAAAACAACAAACTGATACCATCTAGTAAGGAATATGACCTACCTTAAACACACTGTTTGCTTAGTTCCTCCATATTCAACACTAGAATCCAATTGCAGTTGAGATAAGAGGGCTGTTTTATAAACGATAATCTATTTCAACAATTGTTTGTATTGGCGGATAAAATCATAACAAAAGACGTCTCCTCAAAGCATCTTACACGCATTATATGGGATCTAAATCAGGGCGAGTGCGCTAACGAATCCATTATAGTCATACCTTCATTTTCTAAAAGTTCTTTAACGACACGATTGATCCAAACTTATTATCCAATAAGTTATATATAAGATGTAGTGTTTAGGATACCGAAGGAAGGTTCCCATTTTATGAAAGTGTATGTGCTCAGAAAAGCGCAACATTTGTTGTTCTAAGCAGTTGTGAAAACAACATTGTCCACTGTACGGACCACCTTTTTGTGTTCAGGAAAATATATTAGCCATTCATTGACATTACGTTTCTTGGCAATTTTTTACCTATCTTTTTACCGCCTTTTACGTTTCTTGGCTTATCTTTATATCATTGTCCTATCTTTCAAATATTTGGGGCTTAGAAACGATTTCAATCATAAAATGATTTTTTTTAAATTAGAAATTCTTGGCCTATGCTTACCACACTGCAAATTTCTTCAAGCTTATTGTTCACTGAAATGGAATCGTTTGTCCATACATACAAACTCACTTGAATGATTTTATTAGCCCCTATGATATTTAAATTGTAATCTTACACAAAGCTCGCTAACTACCCTTACTTTATGTGCCATACGATGTAACATTGTTCCAATATTTGTATCAATATCTTAATTCTACAAAATTGATTGTCCACCGTTTCATTCACAACAAACCCGGTCTACAATTTTATGGCTGTCTGCTTAAACATTACATGTTTTCTTAAGTTTTACACGGTGATTTCTTGAATATCCTTTCGTATGTTTCTTTTTAAATATATAATTGCTTACTTTCATAATTAAGCAATATTTAAATTAATTTTTAATGCAGCAAATAAAGTGTCATGCAATGGAACAATGCCTGAAATTCAATAAATATTGCATTCGGTTTTCAGTGAATATTGTTTTTCTAGTTTTTTAAATTTTATTTACTATAATTTTAGTTGTATAAAATTAGTAAAATAAATTTTAGAAGGATAATTCTAATCCAAAATTTTAAATTATATGATTACTATAAAAGTAGACAAACTCATAATGAAATCCATTGAATATTTTAACTTATAAATGAATGAAGATTACTTAAAAAAATATTGATGATTTTGTTCAACAACTGGCTTTGTATTTCTTACAATTTTAAATAAGCTACACTAGATATAAGAATAAAAGAAATATTTTCTTTTCAAAATTTTAAACCAATTAAATAAAATATCAAATACATTTAAATAGATTCTATCTCCTTTACAATATTTTTTTTTTTTTTACTTTTATTTTACTTTTATTATTTTTATTTTTATTATTTTATTACCAAAACCATAGATTTTTAAATGAAAAGAGAAAAAGAATATCCACATCTTGAAGCTTATTTCTGACAATTTACTTTTACCACTATGCATTTAAATTCCCAAATTCAAATAGTGTTGATGAATTCAGAAATATACATAGAATATCAATTTGTGTCAACCGCAAATATAATTACCCTTTTTTAAGCTGGATTACTCTTTTTTAAGCTTCTATATTTATGAATTTTCAAATATTGTAGACATTTATTTACTTCTCTAATTGAAATATTTTTATCTGCTTAGAATACAAAACTACACACTTCTCAAAACTTAAATTGGAAATATTCACTGTTATAAGTATGGAATATTAATAAGACTAGAAATTTCGAATTTTATAAAGACCTCATATCTTAAATATCTTTACACCAAGCGAATGGAGCCACTAATATGAAATGCGCATACGATGCTACACCTATACCCTGAATAAATAGAGATGATATAAGATGCCCAAGGCGCTGAAACAAAGATTTATTTCTCGAACTTTCAAATTACCCGTTCCGTGCTAACGATCCCGCATACTTCCTTTTTGAAAATTTTTGTTATTTTAGTATCGGATTCCCCAAATAAAATATTACACCCAAAACTTAATGACTTTCTCCTGGCAAGTCGATATGAGTAAGTGTGTACCTGCAAAAGTTGCCTTTGGAAATTCGCCGAAGTTAATGTCGTACTTGTTTGTTGTTGAAGATAAGTAAAATGCACATCTGAGTAAGAAAAATTTAAATATTGAAATAAGCTTCCCAATACATAGAAATCGGCTTATAATTTTTTTTGTGTGTTACGTAAGAAAAATAAATTTTGGATCAATTACAAAAAGCTTATTTTATTAGCATATGGACAAGAAAAAAATTATATTCACTTATTATTTATATTTACTTCTTAATTTTATAAGAAATTATTGTATTTATAATGAAAGAAATATTTCGAAATACCAAACCAATAACTACAGAGAATGAGTTATTATCTGTCAATACATAATGGATAAATTTAAGTGACCAGCTTGTTAAGTTGAAATAAGTTATTTTCCGTTAATATAATGTGTGTAAATTTGAGTAACCTCTCAATTAAGCTAAAATAACTTTGTCTGATATGCTACCTAATATAATGTTCAGCTTAAAATTATTTTCAGTGTTCACTAATAGCTATATGAGTAATGGGATAATAACGATGTGAGTTAGTGTGTACTGCAAAAGTTGCCTTTAGAAGTTCGCCGAAGTTAATGTCGTACTTGTTTGTTGTTGAAGATAAGTAAGATGCACATCTGAATAAGAAAAATTTAAATATTGAAATAAGCTTCCCAATACATAGAAATCGGCTTATAATTTTTGTGTGTAAAACGTAAGAAAAATACATTTGGACCAAGAAAAGCTTATTTTTTTATCATAGGGATAAGGAAAAACAATCATATTTACTTATTATACTTATTTATTTCTTAATTTTATAAGAAATTATTGTATTTATAATGAAAAAATATTTTAAAATGCCAAACCAATAGCTACAGAGAATGATCTATTATGTGTTAAAATATAATGGTTAAATTCAAGTGACCAGCTTGTTAAGTTGAAATAAATTATTTTCCGTTAATATAACGTGTGTGAATTTCAGTAACCATCTAATTAAGCTAAAATAACTTTGATATGCTACTTAATATAATGCTAAGCGTAAAATTATTTTCAGCATTCACTAATAGCTATATGTTTCATATTATTCAATAATTAAGTAAAACATAGTAATGTATGAATCTATGAAAGCATATTAATATTACATAGAACATGCTATATTCATGCTGTATATTGTATATTTAAACTTGCATAGTTTTACTTTAAAATTGCAAAATCATGTTTCTATGCATTCTTATTTTTTTTTTAAATAAATATTATTAAAAGTGTATTGAAAAATAATATTTTAATAAAATAAATATAAATTTTATTAATAAAAATTAATTTTATTCAAATTTTAATACGATCGTGCTTGTATACTTTTACGACTGCGCCATTCTTAAATATATTGAGTTTATCAATCTAACGGTCTTTCTCTCTCTCTCTCTTTATATATACTGTCCTCCAAAAGTTAAAGAAGAACTGTTTTTGTGCCTAATTTGCAAATGAATGAATGTAGAAAAACCAAATTTGGATGACGTGTGCACAAAACAGTTATGTATTGACTGCAGCATAGAAGTTTACATAAGAAAAACGTAAAAATGATTTACAACAAAAAAAAAAGTAATCTCGCTGGAAGTCCATTCTTGGAAAAATAATAATCCAGTTTTATGTGTTAAAATGTCATAGAAACATAACAAAAACTGAGTTTTAATAAGGATATGCCCACCCCTAGCTTGAATGCATTGGCGGCATCGACTCTCCATGCTGTCAATTACCGAAATGGGAAGCGAAGACCAGGCACGGAATAAGCTTAGTTCCAGCTCTCCTAAAGACCTTGGAGAAGGACTTAAAGTAGAAACCTGTCTACCAAGATGGATCCAAAGATGCTCTATCGGATTCAGGTCTGGAGATCGAGCTGACCATTCCATTCGCTCCAAACCAAGACTTTCAAGATATTCCTCAACAACTACAGCTCGATGATTTCGTGCATTATCATCCATCAAAATGAAAAAAAAAATGTCAATTGCACTTTCATATGGGCGGACATTTGGATCAAGGATCATATCCCGATATCTCACACCAGTCACAGTTCCTCCCTGGAACACATGCAGGTCAGTGTGACCATTGAGTGAGATCTCTGCCCAAATCATTACTCCACCACCTCGGTAACTGTGTCTTTCAACAGTGTTGGATGGATGGTATCTAGTGCTTTGTTTCCTCCAGATCAGCAGATGTCCTGAATCTCTCCAGTGTGAATCTGGACTCGTCTGTAAAGTGTACAAGAGCCCATCATTGTCTGGTTCAAGAAGCATGTTCTCTTGCCCAAAAGGAGCGGTCCCTTCTCTGTCGTCCATTGAGGGGAACACACACAACTGATCGCCTTGCATAGAGACCTGAATTGTGAAGACTTCTTCGCACCGTACTAGCGAATATTTTTCTCTCTGATGCTACAGAGTGTTCTGCAACAAGTAGCGACATAGAAATGCTTCTTTTCCTTCGAGCCAAAAGAGCTATGAAACGGTCTTCTGCTGGTGTTGTAGCTCATGGTCGACCTGGAACATATCTTATGGACACAGAAGCTTCGGTTTGATATTGATTCCAGAGACGGTGGACCACACTGCGTGGCACATTAAAACGTCTAGCAGCATCAACCTGGGAGAATCCCATTTCCATCCATCCGACCGACGGCCACCTTAACGAATCGGGCAAATGACTTCTCTCAGACATTGTGGGACCCCACTGCCTATTGTCAACGAATATGCTAACAAAAGTTGTAAATCAGCAAAAGTTACACGCGTATTTACGAAAGCCTGATATTTGCATATTTTTTCTCTCACTCGTATATACCCGTCCTTTTTTATAAAAAAAATGTTAACTATCGCTTTTGCATAATTTTGCATAAAGTTCGTTTTTATCATTTTATAAACTATAAAATGTATTGTTACTATCATACATATATATATATATTGTTAAATATATTGTTACTGTCATGTTAGATGTTGTTCCTTATCTTTTAGGGCAGTGTATATAAGTATGTATTAAAATGTTTTAAATAAGGTAAGAATTCTTGTTAAGTCATATTCTCAAAAATCCACCCCCGCCACCTCATTTTTGTTATATTTAGCAAAAATTTGCAATCTCCCTAGCAAACGTAACAAATAAACATTTCACTTTTGTGTTAAAAAGTTGACCTAGATATTTAACATCAAAGTTTTGGGAACTTTTCTGTCTTTATTGCGGGTCCATTAAATAATTAATTAAATCAGTTCCAGATTGAAATTGGAGTACAATGCCCGTTTTATTGGCAAAAGAAGAGTGTCCCAGATCATAAACAATGGATACTTCTATAGCAAAAGGGATTTATCCTATGCACTTAATATTATAGCAGCACCCCAGTGGCAAAAAACGGAAAATGGAAACATTTTTTCATAATGAATCAATGCAGAAAAAATAATTAATCGTTTAATCATATAGAATCAGCACTAATCATATAGAATCAGATAATGAAAAATGGTCAAAAAGTTAAGAATAAATTTATAAATCAAAATAAACACATGTATTGTATAAATATTATAAGTCGCATGTAAAAGGTTCAGAGAAGCATGTAGGTGAAACAGTATAAAACGTTCAAAAATCTACTAAAAATACTACTCAAAATGTTTCCCATTGATGACAAGCCATAACTGAATGCATGACAATACTGAGTCATGTCATGGACACAGTAGAGTATTGTTGGTGTAACTGTACAAAAACATAAGATTAGTTTGGTACTTTTTTTTTTTAAAATGAGTGTAAATTGTTATTATAGAAAACGTGCGACTGTATAAACATTAAATTTTTAATTTTCTCCGATATTGATTTTTTTAATTATTTCAGAGTCACAATATGAATATTTACTTTATTTAAAGCATTTTTGTAAGTTAAAAAATGAATTCCTTTAAATGGTTTCTAATTACTCGATTCTTTTTTAATATTAAAATTTGTTAAGGAAAATATGTTGATCGAAACAGCCTTGTGCTTTATCTAGCAAAAACAAAACTACTTTTCAGAACAATTTTTAAATGGATGTTTCAGCAAATCTATGAAATATGAAATATTTCCTTGCAACAACAGAAACATTTAGCAGTGGATAATGTCTTCAGAGCAAAAGAGTTGGGGCTCTCAGGTTGGGATAAATAAATAAATAATGTCGATCGATGCTACATCTAGACTTTTTTTTGTTATTGACAAAGGCTCTTATCTCCTAACTTGCAATAAATTAGAAACACCTCATAAACTATTCTTCTGATATTTGTTTTCTTTTTTATAAAATTAGGAGTTGGATGATATCCCAGGTTTATTTATTTATTTATTTTTACCAAAAATATGAAAGTCCTTTGAAAAGTTCTTATCAAGTGACTTTAAAGTAAAGTTGAATTATGCTAAGGTTGAGTATCGCCGATTAAAGTTTTAAAAACTTTTCAGTTGTTTAGTATAAAATCTACAGTTTTTTTAAAAAAGGTAGAGGATCTAATATTTTAAAAATATCTATTTGAACAATTCTGTTTAATATAAACACTTAGGTTATTGTGCACAATATGAATTCTAATATGAGCAATTCTGTTATTATGAACAATATGAAAAATTTGAATTCTAATATGAACAATTATGTTAATAATGAAAAATATGAATTAGAATATGAAATAGTATGTTATCATACACAATATGAACAAATACTAATATGAACAATTATGTTATTATGAACAACAGGAATTCTAATACGAACAATTATGTTATTCTGTTAATATGTCTATTATTTTAATGTTAAATATATTTTGTTAATAAAGAAATATATTCCATTTTGGCTGAAAAAAAGCGTTATTAATATTAATATTTTTATATAATTTATATATTAACATATTGCTGTATGTATTGTATATATAATGTTAAAATGAATATATATTATATATTTATTTTACTATTATATATACAATTAAGAAAAACTATAACTCTCAAAGAAAAAGAAAATAAATTATTTATATTATATTATACAGAAACAAAATTAAATATATGTTTATCTTAACCCAATTTAAAAGATAGTTTTTAATTATGAATCTTATTTGGAATAGCTATTTTTAATTTAATACTAATGCAAATTAAATTTACTTTTCATTAATCATGTATATAAACTTCTGCAACCTAAATGCATTATTTTTAGGTGCATACGCTAACATTGAATTTATTCTGCTTTGCGCTGCCAAGCGAGTTCTTCATTAGATTATGCGAACTGTATAAATCAATGCAGAATACGAAATTAACCTTTTCCTAGGAGGAAAACTGATTGCTCAACTGTTACTGATTGTTTTGATCCTGTAAATGGAAAGTTTCGCATTAAAGGACATCCTGCTCATTATGCATTCCATACTTTGGAACATCTTTCAAACATGTCAGAAGTGTCTTTGTTTTTAAAACATTTACTTTCACTTGATTGATCTAAAAATAGATAGACAACAGTGAAATAGTGTATAATAATTAGGGTGGAAATTCGTTAATCAATTAATATGTTAAAGTGATTTGGTGCCCAGTTTTTGAAAGATTTTCCTTTAAGATTATGCAAGAAAGATTACGTACCTGTAATGTCATATTCAAATCTGTCCGAATAATTCTAAGAGACGTAAAGTCAATTTATTAAGAAAAATGTTTTCTTAAGGTATTTTTACTTCATAAAACACAGTCACCTAGATATATTTTTTCCATATAAACATTCATGTAATAAATATATATATATATATTTTTTTGTAGTAATGTATTAATATGCAAATGATGACGGGAAAAGTAGAGACAATATTTTAATATTTTAATTAATATTTTATATTCATTTTTTTTAATATTTTAATAACCTTTTTAAATTTTAACTAATATTTTATAGTTATTATTTTTATATTTTGATTAATATTTTATTATTAATTAAAATATGAAAAATTTAAATATGTCTTTATTTAAAATTAGCAAGACCTTATGGACAGCTTGTCGAACTTCTGAAATAACTGTGCTTGATTCAAAAACAGAAAGATATTTCTATTTAGGAGATGGACGAGATTAATTTGTAGGTTGGAAATTCCTATTGTTGCATTCAGTAAACTGTGGAGATTGGGGGCTAAAATCTAAAAGTCATTATTCCTTCATTTCGTTCAAAGTGGCCAATGTAATTCATTCTAGGTGAAGCTAAATATCTTCCTTTCTAACGATATATCAGCCATGTAAAATTGGTCAACATTTAGAAACAACTTTTTTTATTTCCAATTGCAAGGCAATAAGGGGGGAAATAAAAATCCAATTTCCCAAAAAGGGTGGAAATACAGAATAAAAAAAAGAAAAAGAAAAAGTACACAAAAAGAATTCAACAAAGTTGTCCGAAGTCATTGCCTTAAGAGTTCTCTAGCTTGCCAGTGTTTCTTCGTCTCAAATTCACTATGAAGTGCCAAATATTGATAAAGACGATCTTGGTTCATTAGTAATATGATTATGTATTCAGAAACAACTGTGGTTTAACATTTAAAAAGTTGGTGGTGGTCTTTCAAGGTCGTTGTTTGTTGAGTGTAAGATTGTCTTAAATTTAATTTATTAAGTAGTTTACTGAACTAAGCCTAATCTACTAAGTATGTGAGCATCAACTATAAATAATTACTAAATAATTACACAGTAAAGACATTTATTTTTTAATATTCTAAAGGATTGATCGATTAACATTTAATTTAATAGAAGTTACAAAATTATAAAACGAACAAAATATTTTTTGATTAATGCTTTAATAACTGACTATGGAAATATTTTGCTGGTTTTAGAGTAAGGTTAACGGTGATAAATTATGCGTTAAATTTTAATTCAAAAATAAATGAAATTTAACTAAATATCCTAAATATAATAAACTTAACAATAACAATAAAAAAGCAGAAAATCCTTTTTAATGGAATAATTATCTCTATAATAATTACCTAAATAATTTCTCAAAAAGTTTCTTCAGTCAGAAAGAAAAAAAAAACAGATTGCTACTTAAATATCACATAACAAAATGTAAAAAAAAAAATAAATAAAGTATATCGCAGTTTGAATACAAACTTATTTTATTTATTCGATTCTCTTTTACCAATAATAATTTTTCCAAACAGATGTAATGCAGGTTTTTTTTTTGGTATCAATATGTTACAGTAAACTTCTCTCCCTATATATCACGCATTTTACTGGAAGAAATTAATGGACTATTTTAATTAATTATTAATATCAATTATATATTAATACTTGCAAAAAAATAGACAAATATTGTCTCTACTTTTTCCATCCCAGTTCACAAGTTCATATTTTCCTTCCAGTTACAAATATTTTAAATTTATGACAAACTTTTTTATATAAGATTATTATTATTATTAGGATTATTATGACATACTTTTTTATATATTATTTTCACTGAAAAAAAGTTCTTTAAAAAGGGAAATTATGATGCTATATGCGAGGATTATAAAGATAGAATTTAATTGCCATATACTATGCCAAGAAAAAAATGATGCTGCATATACTAGATCTTTTATTATTATTATTTTTTTTTTCGATTCGAAAATTGCGCCTATGGTTTATATGGTGCTGTGGAATATAGGTTGCAGTTGCAAATTATGGTAATTGGAAAGTCAGATATGCAGCGTTAATTAACAAAAATTATAAACAGAGAAATAAATCTTTCCCAATGTACAATATTTCTTTACGTAAACAGTAAAAGAAAAAGGGAAAATATTAAATTTCTGGTTGTATAAAAATGAATTTAACTTCTTTTCTCCTTCTGGTGCATTTGGTGTACTTTCAATTAAGTCTCTAAAATGCACTAATTGCCTTAAATTTTTCAAGCAACTGAATCATCACTTTTTCATCATAGCAACTAAATTTTTTATACTTTTCCATTTTGTGGGGTTTTTCTATAAAAAGAAACGAAATATACGAATGCACGTTATAGGAAAAACCACAGGTTTACTGGCGTAGGTTTTTAAATGCATTAAATGAAGAAATTATTAATTAACTGATAATTAATTTTATGGAATAGCGTAAAAATTCATCTTTTGATTTTTATTAAATCATTCTGGGCATGAAATTTGCATTTTAGTTTTTTTGCTAATGTTAAAAAAAAAGTAAACAAATATTTATTAGATTAATATATATCCAAAAATATATTAATGTTGATTAGAAAATCAAATATTTGGTACTTTTTTACATTTATTTAACAACAAAACGGTTTAGTTAACGGTTAATTTTTTTTTTTTATTTTATTCAATTAATTTTCTAAAAGGCTTCTTGCACAAAAATATTGTTCTGAATTTATAAAAAAATGTAAATAATACCTAACAAATAATAAATAAAAGCATCAAGACATCAAGCATCTTTTTTATACAAACATCAAGCATTTTTTTGCTTCAAATACACCTAAAAATATAAAAGATCTAAATTAATTTTCTTATTATTTATCTGGAAGAAATATCATTGAAGATAGTGCTTATTTTAAGAAAAGTAAAGATTTTCTTTTTAAAATCCTGTGATAATTTCGATACATAATTTATTTCCTACATTTTTAAAGTAGTATATTTTTTATGTTCCATAATAATAAAATGCGAATGTATTGTATACTTTCACCATTAAATCTATAATGCATTACAAAGCGGATTTTCCAGTGCACACTGCAAATAATTTTTTGTCGAACATTGATAAGACCACTGACAAGCTATAAAGGGTGACCACTAACTTTAGAAGACCATTTTGGAGATAAAGTTTCTAATGGGAGAAACTTCGGAACTCCTATCGGTTATCTGACTACGAATTTCGGGGCCTTTACACATGTTGTCACAATCGCCGTCGAGTCTCCTTGTTTCTGAAAGCAGCTGGCGGCAATGAGTGCCATACGAAGCAAATTTAAACCAGTGTCTTCATGAACCCAGCTGCACAAGTTACTATTGAACAAAATTTGGACTAAATAAAGGGTAGGCTTAATAAATTGAGAACACTGATTTTGAAGAGCATTTAGAGAGGTAGTGCTTCTTATGGGAGAAACTTGGGAATTCCTACTAGGCACATGGATGCGAAATCTTTACACATATTATCTTCTTGTTTCTGAAAGCAACTGACTGCAATGGATACTATAAGCAAATTTGAACCCATGTCTTCCCTGAACCCCTAGCTGCACAAGTTACTGTTGAGCACAATTTGGATTAATGAAAATTATCTTAATCTTTTGGTAAAAGTATTCCCTGATTATAATTATGTAGTACACAACATCATTAAAATTGAAACTGGACGGTAATATATATATATTGAATGTAATAGAGTGCATATGTGCATTTAATATTGAATATTTGCTAGTTAATATGTGCATTTAATAAGTTATTTTGTGTAATAAGTATGTCGTTAGATTATATAATCATTTAAAATTGATCTCGCGGAAAAAGATTTCCTGACACTGCTATCTCAGGAACCATTGATTTCGTCATTCTTTTCTGAGATAAACAATTCTTCAGAGTTTCTGTTCTTGACGGAGTGGGAAGAACCAGTACGTAAGTAGCCCAGCGTGATTGACAAAATGATTGGATAACTAATGTTTTTTTTTCTTTTTTTTCCATTTTTTTCTCTTTCATACTGCAGCAGAAATAGTACTCTCTGTTTGTGTATCTTGATAATGCCGATCAATGAGAAGCATGGGTATTAACCTAAGCCATTACATACCTCGCATAATCGAAATAAACCAAATTTATGAGAAATTAAAATTTAAAACTAAAAGATATAACCAGAAATATCCAGTCAGTGAATATAAAAATATTTTAATAAATGGTAAATTTTATTTAGAAAAAATTTTCAATGTAAGAACAAAGGTTTGAGATTTTAAATAACTTTCTTTAAATAGCATAAATTGGTTAAAAGCTATAATTTTTCTTTAAGAATTACCAATAATCTTTTCACCTTTATTTGCTAACATTCATTTAAGAATACGATAATGGTTTTAAAAAAATAAAACGAGAGCTAAAAATGCATTTTCATGTCATTTCTTTTACAGCAACTTAATTAATGACGCAAATAAGTTTTAGAGACTGATACTATCTAGGAGACGTGTGAATATCTGATAGAAATTTAAAAAAAAATATTTGTAATTAATTAAATAAATAGTTAACAAAAAGTTTTTTACTTTCTGAATCATCAAATCACAGAGATTTATCATTTTACATTAAAAATATTGTAATTAAGTGATACTTATTTCATTTCAAACTTTTTAACGCAAATGTGCTTCGTTTGACTTTGGATTTACATCTCCATGTTCATTTGAAATAAACGTAGCAGGACATAGATTTTTATTGAGGAAAGGTATGCTTTAATTAACTTTAAAAAATCTTTAAAAGTTAAATAAAACTTCGATTTTTATAGTCGTTTCATCTTTATGTATATATAAAAGGCTTATGCAGTGAATTCTCTATTTTGTGATCGAATCTTTTACAAGCTAAGCATGATTAAATGAAATCAAATGAACCATCAGTCACTAGTTAGTAGTGTACTTCGTAAGAAAGATTTGTGCATTCTATTTCCCAAGATTAATGAACTTCAACTTCGAATGTTGTAGTTACTTAAAAGAGCGTTTCGTACAAAAATAATGCATTTTGAACTTTCTTTTCCTTTGGTATTTTTATAAACTTCTCATGTTATTTGCATTTAAGGACCCATATTATTTTTCAATTATTATCCAAAATGCTTAGCAACAAACACTTTTAATTATGGTTTTTAGTAGCATGAAAAGTGTAAACAACATAATGCATAATTACATAAATTATGTATCCCATTTAAAATTATGTATGTATTTAAATAAGGAAGGAAAATCTAATTTAAAAAAGAACATTCAAAAAGTGTCATAAGGGAGAGATTTTTTGCTGGCAAGATATTTAGCAAGGTAATTAACAAGAATAATGAAGTTTTAGTAAAATGATTGCAAAACTTTATTCTAGATAAGGCAAATGGCCCTCTGTTAACTGATTAAAAACTCATCTTTATTTATGTTTAAATAATAACAAGCTGGAAAAATTGTGATAGCGCCAGATTTCTCTTCGATGAATATAATTTGCGCGATATATAATTCTGTAATTAAAATATATTCAACTATTGTATAATCTCAGAATGTGTGGCATTAAAAATCTATCTAAAATGCAATTCTGTGATTTAAAATCTGTAGATTTATTTTCGCAGATTTGCTTTTAATTTTTTGACACCATTTTTGCATAAGCTTATAAGTGACTGCAGTCAGTAAAAAATTTCTACAACGATGCATTACTATCCTGTATATATATTACAACGAACGACAAAGAAATATAATTCCATCTTCATTTATTGAAATTTATTGTGAAAAGACTCATTTATATTATAGATTTTCAAAAATAAATAAATAAATAAAAAGAAACTAAAGATAAGGAAGGTTATGGAATTATCTCAGGGACAGAAGAAGTTGATTGGTATTAAGAAGAATTAGCTCAAATAATCAATGTAAGTTCATTCACTATGGATTTGGGAATAATCCATTAAGTATCAAGTCTTCTACGTAGGTGAGTGCACATGTAATTCCAAACTGTGTTTATTAACAATTGAATGCATCTATGAACATTTAATCTAATTCGCGATTCAATGGTAGTTTGCGTTAATGGTAACATGTGCAGCTAGCTTTTCAGGAGTGCTCAGGTTACGAAACCGCTGTTAGAACTCCTTGATACCTTTAAAAACAAGATGGCATCTTAGAGTTTGCAACAATGTATGTAAAACATCTTGCATAAATAGTCAAGCTGCCTGGCAGGAGTTTCTGGGCTTTTTGCTTATCTTTATATTACACAAATTGAAAGTTACTTTAAAGTCTTTCCAGAAATTAATGTCTTCTCCTTATCACACGTCAGTGACATGCATTAGTGGAATACAGCACCAATATTCAACACATAAATAATTAATGTTAGGTACATAGCAAAGCAAGTTAAAACAATTTCAATTCTAATTTGATAATTGTTCTAAATTTGTGTTGTAGATGTATCTAGCTACATTTTGTTTGAATAATTACGACATACAATTTCATCATACTAGGTATTTTTAATGATGAACAATAAATTTGTAGTTAACTAAACAAAAATTATACTTAATTCTTCTGTGGGATATATGTAAATGTAAAAAGCTCTTTTACTTTAAATATTTTTAGAATAACTTCAAATGGTTAATTTAACCATAAATTATTTGTTTATTATGTAATGATGTGAAATTTAAAAAAAAAACAAAATTGCAAAATATGTGTTAATTAATATATTTTGTTAATGTATGTTGTATATATGTGCAAACATATATATATATATATATATATCTAAATATATTTTTATAGAATATATTCAGCAATATATTTATACGCTAGAACATAATTTACAAATTTACATGGTATGCAGAATTATTTAAAATTATTATTATTACAACTATATGTTTGAGTTTTTAAAAATTAGTTTAACATCTGTGCAGATATTATTAGAAAAGTCTGTAGTTTTTAAGATAAAGTATATAACAAAAAGTTGTAGAACATTTTCATTTAAAACAAAGCAACCTACTTAAATTTATTGAAGTTGAACGGTTTTATAAAATTAATTATAATGTTAATATTATAATAAAAAATATAATTGACCTTCAAATATTAATTGAAGTGTTTTATTTGCTATATATATATATATTTTTATATATATATACAGAGAGAGAGAGACAGATATATTTGGTATTTTTATTATTATTTTATTTTATCTTTCTATTTTCTAACCAATTAAGAAATTAATGAATTTTCTGTAACCCACTAAACAGAAACTCATAAAAGAACTAAAACAAATAATTGAGGAAAAAGGTATATTTTGTTTCTTTTAGATTTCTCAGATTTTTTTCGAATTGAATCTCTTCTCTTCCACAGAAATTTTCTTCTAATTTCCTTTTTTTTATACAACTAAAATAATTATAAGCTCTGAAAAATTGTTGAAAATATGATTTTTGAAAAGTTGTTTCATCAAAAAGAGATGACCAACTGAACGTCATTGAAAAAATAAATTAATCTTCAGTATTAATCCTACACTACAAAAAACCATCAAGTTCAAATTATTAACAATAACCAAACCATCAAATTCAAATTATTTCGTACATTTTTTAAGTTTAATAAAAAAAAACTCCCAAAAAGAAGACTCTGAAAAAATTGGATTCTACTTTGATTTTTCTTCTTTTTCAAACATGAATGGTATTTAAATGAAATTAATCTCATCTTGAATTTTCGGTAGAACACAAAAACACGAAAATATTAAAAGATTTTCCACAAGAAAAAAAAACACAAATAATGTTATCTCTGGTTTTATTTTATTACTGCTGTGTGATCGAACTGCAGCTGACATTTGGATGAAGAAAAAAGAAAAAGAATAAATGTGGGAAAGTTTGTGAAGGATAAAGCTAATTGAACGACAATGGCATCAGTTTCCGCTTGCGGCTAAAAATGAGCAAAGCTTTAAAGTATTTTATGACAGATTTAATAAACGTTCCCATCAAGTCTCCTGTATAGTCACAAAGATCAATACCTGACAAATATATTTACATTTAATGTAGCAGCTTTTAATATAAATCTAACGTTCCTTCTCAGTTATGATATTAATAAAGTGGAAAAAAGAGAACAAGCATTAACAGGTGCAGTTTGATAAAGGCAAATAGGTATGAAATATCAGTGTTTATTTAGGTCTGAAATATATCTGTGAGTGTAACTTTATGGGCGATATAAAATTAGTTCAAATACAAAACTTTTGATGTTCTGTTGCTCGATCATTTAACTAATCAATAATGCCTGTTCAATATCAGACACAGATAAAACTTAAACCGCAAATAATGTATATATTTTAAACAGTTTTAAAATGTTAAATATCACATTCAATTTTAAAATAATGTAAGGGTGTAGGTGTTCATTATATTTTATTCCATTATCATTTCTTTTTCAAATATAAAGACATTTAATACAATTAATCATGCAAAAATTAAGGTGAAATATAAAATCTTGAGTGTTTCAAAAACTTTATGAATTGAATGAATATTTTTTTTTTATGAAACATCTAGTCATTAATTTTAACAATATCTTTGAAACATAACATTTTATCTATATTTATTCTCTCTCTGTATATATATATAATGAATGAAACATACAACTTACATTATTTTAACATAGGAATTTCATTAGATATCATTCATGTTTCAAGAAGAAGAAAAAATCAAAGTATAATGATATTTTTCAGATTCTCTCCATTGGGAGGCTTCTTTTCTATTAATCTTAAAAAAAATGTACAAAATAATTTGAATTTGATGGTTTGAATATTATAATTAATTCTGGATGCCGTTCTGTTTTTTTTGCTGTATGCGATTAATATTGAATATTAAACTTATTTTTTTCAATGTCGTTCAGTTGGTCAAATCTTTTGATGAGATCCTTTTCAAAATGATCTTTCCAAAATTTTTCTTTCAGTAAGTTTTTAATTATTTTAGTTGTATATAAAAGGAAATTACAAGATTGCTTCAGAAATAAAATTATTTTCTGTTGAAGAGAAGTGATTGAATTCGAAAAAATGATTCAAGAAAATATAAAAGAAACAGACACACACACACACACACACACACACACACACACACACACACACACACACACACACACACACACACACACACACACACACACACACACACACACACACACACATACATATATATATATATATACATATATATATACATACATACATACATATACACACACAGATATACACACACACACACACATACTGTTTTTATATAGTTATATAGAATATACACACTTTTTTCACACATATTTGTCACTTAACTATATATATATATACTATATATATATAGTTATATATGTATATATAGTTATATATATTTATAGTTAAGATTTTATGACAAAAATATTTCTCAAGAAAAAAAAAATCTCACCCATACCACCCCCAAAAATCCTCCTCAGTTTTTCTAATACTCATGATTTTATATTTCACATTAATCTTTCATGGTAAATTATTAAATGATATTGATAGAAAAAAATAATTGTCTATAGAAATTTATTAAACATCTATACTGTTACATTATTTCTACTTAGTAATTGTAACATAAATATCATTTTAAAACTATTTAAGAAATATATTGATTATTTGCGCTCTAAGCTTTATCTACGTCTGATATTGAGCAGACATTATTAATTAGTTAAATGAATGATTAACAGAGCTATAAAAGTAAGTTTTGAAATTGAACTATTTTTTTTATATTGGAGATAAAGTCACAGATATATTTCACACCAAAGTAAACACTGATATTTCATACATATTTGCCTTTATCAAACTGCACGTTCTCTTTTTTACACTTTGTTAATTACATAACTGAGAAGGAACGTTAGATTCTTATATTAAATCAGATATTTGTCACTTATTGATCTCTGTGACTAGATAGGGAGACTTGGACGGGGACGTTTATTAAATCTGTCATAAAATATTTTAAAAGCTTTTGCTCATTTTTAGCCGCAAGCGGAAACTGATGCAATTGTCGTTCAATTAGCTTTATCTTTCAAAAACTTTCCACATTTTTTTTTCTTTTCTTTTTTTTTCTTGATCCAAAAATGTCACCTGCAGTTCGATCAGCGCAGTAATAAAATAAAAACCAGAGATAACATTATTTGTATTTTTTTTTTTCTTTCAAAAATCTTTTAATATTTCCGTGTTTTTCTGTTCTTCGAAAATTCAAAATGAGATTAATTTCATTAGATATCATTCATGTTTGAAGAAGAAGAAAAAATCAAAGTAAATGAAATTTTTTCCGTCTCTCTTTGGGAGGCGTTTTTTTATTAATCTTTAAAAAATTGTAGAAAATAATTTGAATTTGATGGTTTGAATATTGTAATTAATTCTGGGTATCGTTTTACTTTTTTTGCAGTATAGGATTAATAATGAAGATTAGTTTTATTTTTTCAATGACTTTCAGTTGGTCAATTCGTTTTTGATGAAATCTCTTTTTAAAAATGATATTTTCAAAAATTTTTTTTCAATAAACGTTTATAATTATTTTAGTTCTATAAAAAAGGAAATTAGAAGATGGTCTTCAGAAATAGAATTATACTTTGTTGAAGAGAAGTGATTCAATTGAAAAAAATCGAGAAATATAAAAAGTAACAAAATATACTTCCTCTTTTATTTTTTAGTTCTTTTATGAGTTTTTTACTTAGTGGATTACAGAAAATTCATTATTTTCTTAATAATTTCTTAATTGGTTAGAAAATAGAAATATAAAATAATTATAAAAAAAATATCAACTAGTTCTTTTATAATTAGAATATGATAAACTGTAATTTTAATTTCTGCAATGTTGCAAGGGATAAAAGACACACACACAGAAAGAGATACCCATAAAATTTAAGTAAATGCCAAAAATTTTCAAATACAAAATAAATAAATAGGACCAAATAATAATCAATTTTTAAAAAGAATCAATTATTGATAGTTAAATTTTTCAATTGGTATATAAAAGATTTGAGACATAATCTATTTTTAAAAATATTTAGTTAAAAAAAACCAATTGAATATAAATAACCATTAAAATTGAGTTTATGTACGACCGGTTTAACATATCTTTTAAATTTTTTCAAGTTAATTGAAAGCAAATTGAATAAATTCAAAAAAATTGTATTTATTTTATAATTTTAAATAGTATTTAATTAAAAATCTTTTTTAAAGATCAATTGAAACTTAATATAATATGTGACTCAAACGAGTCAATATGTTGTAGGCTACAGCGATTTAAAACGTCTTTTAAATCTTTTGAAAATCGACTTTTAAAAGATAAATGCAAACATATTTTCCATTCAAACACGAATGCAATTTGGAATAAGTAATAATTTCAGTTATTCCATAATGATTTCATTGATTTTGTATAGTATCCCTGAAACTAAAAGTGTATAATTTTGAAGAATGGGGCATGTAAATGAATATAAAATTATGTTAATATCCTTTATATGAAGAAGGTCATTTGATAAAAAATTCACCTATGTTTTATGATGACATTTTATTGAATTTGTTAAAATGTATTTCGAAAACGTTCTAGACACTGTTGGTTTTTGTGATCTCAAAATAAAAGTCACATTTTGAAATTTGAACTAAAGAACTTTAAAAATAAAATAAAAAAAGTGAAGTAGGAACAACTTTTTATATTTCTTTTCCTATGTTTATGTTGGTGATCAATGATATAGTGCTGTTGACTGAAAAGGAAAAAAGAGTGAAAATAATCTATGAAATCGCATCATACGTTTATACAAAGAGTATTCGTTCTAAATTGTAACGGAACACATTGAATGCAATGCAGCATCCATCGCGGCACAAGATGGGTAACTAATATATGTTTACTTACTATTATTAAAAAAAAATTATATTCGAAGAAAATTATTCAAAATATCTATAAAAACTTTAGTTGATTATTCATTTTTTTCTTAATAAAAACACGAAAATAAAGATTTTTTTTCCTTTCTCAATTTATTATGTCACACAGAAAATATAATTAATTCATTCAAAATGACCATTCTGAAACTTATAAAAGAACAGTATGTGCTGTATTAGTAAGCGTCAATGCTTAATCCGTTAACTTGAGCTCAATATCAGTGAGGCATTTTTTGTCCTCAAAGGCTTTCTAAAAATCCGTGGTGCCGATCTGTTGCTGCAAATTATTCTTTCCTTTTCATCCTACATTTTTTTTCCTTTTTTTAGATCACACATCTATTGAGACGTATCTGTCACATGTTTCCATCGTTTCAGTCGTTACAAAATCCAAGATAAATTGGGAAAGGATTTCGCAGAGATTACTGCAGCTATCACAATCCTATCAGAAAGACAAATGAAAAGTTTTCCACCATTTTTTTTTCCTTCGTATTATCACTCTTTTCCAGAGACCTTGGCATAGATCATTTTCTGTTTCTATCATTGCGTGAGGAATTGCTTGCTCGGTGGTTTTCAAGACCAGAAAAAAAGGTAAAATAAATAAATACTTTAATATATATAGGAATAAAAAAAACTACACCGAACCCTTCTTCGGCCACCCCCTAGGTTTCGCTTTTGTCTTCTGTAAATCGAATTTCTGTCACCCGAGGTCATTTATCAAAACCTTCTTTCTGACATCTTTAGAAAAAGAAGGCGAGAACGAACTATGTACGAGTTCTGTATGAAGGAATAGAAAAAAAAAAATAATAAGGAGAGAAAGATGGCCATAGAGAGGAAAAGGTAGGACGTTTTATCAATTCCACGTCCCAAGTCGTCGGCAAAAGTACATGTAAAAGTTCCTGGATTCATCTCTCCTTCTCAGATTCTGGACTGAAAAGGAGGTTGAGAACACATAGGAAGCAGTTGCCTCACCGAATGTCATTCTTCATTCCGAGGTGATTTTTACTACTCAGGCAACGGGATATAAACTTTTAGGATTAGATCCTTTTTTTCTTCATGTATCTACTTTTTGACAGAAATAGTATTTCTAGTAGTGAGTTAGATACAAAGTGGATGTCATCAACTGCATTCGGCTAGTATACAAAATGGTAGTGTAAGGATTAGTTGCGACGAAAAAAAAGTATTTTAACGTGACGTTCTTCTCAACACATTTATCTGAATTACTTAAAAATATTTCTAAACAATATTACTTTCCAATGATGAAGAGCGTGTAGCAATTAACATGCTTCAATATATCCTTTAAGTGATGACAAATGTGATGATATTCCAAAATGGGGCCTTCTAGATTTCTCTGTCGTTCTCTTCATTTAAACTACTTGTATGACTGTTAAGGATCCATTAATAGAAAATGAATAGTCATTCATTCGCATTTTAGCTACGCAACGAAACTTAATAGCAATCTCTATATTAATTTTCAAAGTATATGTGTGTATGTATCCATTGATGCACAGCCTCATTTCCTTCCGAATTTCACCAAAATTTGCAGGGATAATACAAAGAATAAATGAACTAAAAAATATTTGAAATTGAACTAATAGTCATTAAAAATTAACTAATTAGGTTTTATGCCAACTTGGCAATTATTCATGGTTACTGTCTAACCGTAATTTAGAGAACAATGAAATTTGGAGATTTTTTTTTGTTGTCAAACTGGAACTGTTTTTGATTGATGGTGGATGAGTAAGAGAACATACAGTCAAGAGGTGTTTCCTTTAACCTACTTTAATAAGAAGTCTTAAGTTTCGAAATTGATAGTCATAGGAGTGAGTTCAGGAGGGTAGAGATAGTAAGAAAGAATTTATAGGGGATAAAATTTCGTTGAAATTTAATTTTTAGCATTTGTTAATACACATAAATATATATTGGTTTTAATGCTAAATTTGCAATACCTCCAAAAAAGGAAATATTAAATCAAAAATATAGAACTGAAGATATTAGATGTTACCTTCAACAAACCTGAATTTAAATAAAAGATTTAATAAATTTTATTTTCTTAAGCCGTGCATCGTTGCGCTCTATGTGCTAGTGTTTAATAAACATATAAAATGCAAGGGAAATCATAAGTTAGGCAAAAAAAATTAAAACAAACCTTAGTAAAGAATAATTTAATCACTGATTAATATATTTATGTGTTTTGATCTTTCAACATATGTGTCAAGTAGCATTTTTTAATAGAGTATGATAATTACAGTTACACATTTATTGAAATACATTAATTGAATATGAATTAAATATCCATAAAACAAATAAATGCATTGTTAATAAAATCAGTAACTAAATTCTTTTTTGCAGGAAATAAATCACCGAAAATATAAAAAATAATTATTTTAAACAGAAACCATATCTGGTTAATATTATCAAAAGTATCATAATAGACAATCTTAAAAGGAAAATGATGAAGAAATCCAGACAATTTGTACGCCTGTTACAGATTTCATATCTAAAGGCACAGCAGCAAACAAAAACAGAATTTATTAAATCCACAAGAGAAGGAAGTTAATCATCGCAAGTTCCATAAGAAAGAAAGAAAGACAAAACACAGTTCTTGATGTGTTTGTTTTATTGCTAAAATAAAGTGAGCTTTTGTCGCTGTAAAAGTGCAGCGAAAGAATGTTAGCCGCCATATTCCAACCAATCATTTCTTTCTGTACCATTGAATATCCAGTATCGGGCTGACTCAGTCATCAAGCAATGTTTTACAACCATTTTGTTCTCGTACACGACTTCCAATTCCAATATTTTAGACTTGCTTACGCTTGTGGGCAATAAAATAGGGCGATACATTTCTTTTAAAGAAAAGTAAGAAAATGAATACAAGTAGTAAAGATTTTTATGTTTCTCAGGACAGATGGTATCTTCTTTTTCAAGTAAAAATAAAACAATTCGTTTTGTTTTCTTTTTCGCGCGTTTTACTACTCTCGAATATTACGTGCTACGATATTTTCAGACCGTTAAAAAGTGAAAACATTTCAATCTACTTTTTACAGATTTGTAATAGTACTTAAACTAAAAATAGATAACATTTACAAATAAAAATGACGTGGTTAACAGCGATATGATGTTAAAATGTAATTTTTAAAAAAAAAAAATCATTAGTTCATTTTTTCCGCGGAATTAATTTGAAAGGTATAAAAAAATTTGTATGCATTAATTGAAATATATTTTAATGAATTTTTTTGTCAATTAAAATACTGTAAAATTAAAATTTTCCTAATTTGTTGAATGTTTTATTTTCAAATGCACTCAAAATGCATGATATTTTCATTTATAAATTTATGTTCTTTTGTAATTAAACATTGAAAAAACTTACTGGTTGTGAAGGAAAAAAAAAGAATTTCTACATTAAAAGAATTTATATGATAGTGTAATATTTTTTTTTACTACATTTCACTTAATGACTATTTTTAGTATTATTGTTTTTCTTCTAATGTAGCTGGCAAACACTTTTTAGTATTATTGAAAAATACATTATAATTATTACTTTTTCTTGCTTCACAGCCAAATAAAAATTATTACTAATTTTTTTTTTTTTTGTATTTGATTTTTTTTTCTATTTTTGGAATATATATTGATTTGATAGTTAATATAAGTAACTGAAATGATACAATCCCTTTTTTTTAATTTTTTTTGCATGCGATCTAATTTTATACTTCACAAATATTTTCTACTTTTTTAGCATATAATTACATAGATTTTCTCTGTGCTTCTACTATTAAAATATTAGTTTTATTACTCAATATGTAAAACAAAGTCGCAGTAACAATATGGATCCATTTTTTAACATAGATTATAAACATTATAAAAATGCAATTAAACTGATTTATGAGAACATAGATTTAGTAAATATTTTTTAAACTACTACTCTAGTATTTTCAAATATATTACAAATAACTAGTCTATTTAATTTCACCATGTTATTGGATGTGTAATTAAAATTAACCAGTGTTAAATTAAGATCATTTCAATAAATTGACATTGTTTACTAAGACTAGCCACACTAAATTCAAGTGGTGGAAGTTTGGAGAGTTCCGAGGTTGTCCTCAAGTTGAAAATGAGAAGCCCTGTGTTCGTTAGATAGCGCTAGTTGAACACGGTATTCAAATTATTATAACATGAATAGACGCTACTTAATGACTTCTACTTAATGACTGCATTAGCAAGTATCGTAAATTAATTGCTAAATATACTAATATTTTTTCATCAATTGTATCTCTTTTTATCTTATATTAGAAAATGCATTATAATTATTAGTTTTTCTTGCTTCACAACCAAATAAAAATTATGTTACTTTTTTTACGGTTTAATTTTTTTCTTATTTGGGGTCAATATTGATTTGATATTTAATATAAGTAACTGAACAAATAAAATCCCTGTCTTTTAATTTCTAACATACGATTAAATTTTATATTTCAAAAATATTTTATGCTTTTTAGCATATAATTACACAGATCGCCTCTGTGTTTCTACTAATATAACTTATTTTTATTACTTATATTACTTTTTTTATTGCTTCTACTATTACTGCTTTTATTAATCAATACTTAAAGTCATAATTTTATACATCAAATCTCCTAATACAGACTATCTTATATTTACATAAAATTATTGCTCTTATTAAATAATAGGGAATAATTTTAACAATTTTTTAACAAAGATTGCAAATATTATTAAAATGCAATTGAACAAATCTATCAGAACAAATATTTAGTAAATATTGTTTAAAATTACTAGCCTAATTTTTGCAAATAACTAGTCTATTTAATTTTCCCATGTTATCGAATGTGTAATTAAAATAAACCACTGTTAAATTAAGTTCATTTCAATAAATATACATTGTTTACTAAGACTAGCCACACTAAATTCAAGTGGTTGAAGTTTGGAGAGTTCCGAGGTTGTCCTCAAGTTGAAAATGAGAAGCCCTGTATTCGTTAGATAGCGCTAGTTGAACACGGTATTCAAATTATTATAACATGACTAGACGCTTCGCTAGACGAATTAAACTGGCACTCTAACCTCCATTTCACACTGATTATAATGAGCGTCTAGCCAACTCGTTAGTTATTCCCATCGTTAGATTTATAGCTTCAGCCGAAACAAGTAGATGTCGTAGTTTCTGTCAAAACAAGTGGATATGGAAAAATATCAATCCAGGTACTTGTGATTTAGCGTTTTTGTGTGTGAAATAACAAAGTGATTTAAATGGATCATCTTTATGATCCATTTAAATCACTGTCATGTTATTTATTAGTAACATGGTAGTTATTTATTATTAAAATGGTACTGTTTTAGCAAATGTATTCACAGCATTAATTTACAAATAAAGCAACTGCGGATTAAAAACAAAATGACTGGTGATAATAAAAAATAAATACTGGATTTCCTTTTTCTAAATTACATTTGATTACTTATTAAAATTACACTTACACTATTTTTGACAATTGTTTTAATGTCATGTGCTATCTATAAATTAAGCGATTTGCTGATAATCTTTTAAAAAAAAAAAGACTTGATGTATTATATAAAATTCTCTCATGTCACGTTTCCTTAATAAATTAGAAAAATATACAAGTAAGATAAAGTAAGTTCAGAAATGTTTTCTTTCTATTTTGTGAATAATATTCCCAATCCCATTCTTGGATATTTTGTGTTATTAATCAAATGTTCAATTTTAGTATGTATGCATAGTCTTATGATGATCAAGGGCAGCATATTTATTGTAACCGGACCACACATAAATATATAAAAATACCCTCTAAAATTATATAACACATATATATTTCCTTTTTTTTTTTTTAAATAATATAATATAATGAAAATGAAAAGGCAAATAAAGAGCTTACTGAGTGATTTTACATTAATTTCATATATAATTTAATATTTTATTTGATTTTTATAGAAACCAAGAACAGACCTTGTCTATCATATGGTTTTTATTTATTGAAATAGTAATACCTAAAAACTATTGCTTACAAATATTTGTTGATCCAAAGTGATTTTGCATTTTAATGTATTATTTAACATTAATCGCATTTACTGTGTTGAAAGCAATTTAAAATGAACATGGTTGTGGCAATAAATATCGCAGTGATGAAAATAAAATTATATAGATAAGAATATGTTACATAGATAAGAAGACATTATTGACAAAAATATGATCTTCTAATCTACGATAACATATAAAGCATTAAATAAAATGTTTTTAGCATTTGCATGCTTATTTTTCTTTAAACTGAACTGAATCATGTTTGTTTGATTTTTTTTCACCAAAACTCTGAAAATATTTCAAAAGAATAATATATTTTTTAGTAAAGTGGATATATAATGCATTTCATCTTGCTGTCTACTTGGTATGTGCTTTTTACTGCAAACCCTTTTTCAATGAAAAAAAATGACAGTGTTACTACGCTTATTTATGACATGAAATTTTTTACTTTTGTGATCCTTCAATATTTTCACACTTCCATCTTTCCAAACCCTTTTTTTACATTCGTAATGCAATGATAACTCTGTTGTTTATTTTGAATATTGGCATTAGATAGCAGAACTTCTCATATTTTAGCAAACATATTCACAATATTAAGTTACAAATAAAACAATTTTGAATTAAATTGACAAGAAATAGATAGATTATATACAGGAAATAAATATTGAATTTAATTTTTCAAAAACTTGTTTCAATGTTAGGTGCTATCTATGAATTAAGTCACTTGATTTTTAACATTTTGTAAAAAACGTGATATATAAAGTCTTTTTATAAGTCATTGGGAAATATTATATTTAAACTGAGATTTAATTGTAATTAAATTGAAAAGTCTCTATACATTTATATACATTCATGTTGAAGAAATCCAAAACTTTAATGTTTTTGGCTATTAAATCAGGAATCATAACATAAAATTTTTGAATCATAACATAAAAAACAATTATCAATTTTAAAATTCGTGTTAATTAAGGATTGAATTTCATAAAATGTTGTTTTATATTTTCATGACTAACTTTGTAGTTGATTAAAGATTAATTAATTTTCTATAGAAAATTCTAAAGTCTTTGTTGATTAATAACGATTACTTTACAGGAATATAAAAAATATATTGTAACAAAAGCTGCACAATTGTACTTACTACAAAATAATAAAATGAGAGCAATTAGATTTTTTTAATAAAATAATTCTTCTAAATTAAGTGTGTACAAGTACTTCCTATTTGTGCTATGGTTCATTGAATTGTTAAAAATAAATAATATGATAGTATTTTAAATGAATCTTTATGTACATGATGAAAAATAAAGTTATTTCAATGAAATACATTAGCATTTAAAATGGTAAATATATTTTTTTATTTATTTATAGATAAAGTAATACTTGAAATTAACTGCGTACAAATACTTCATAACCATGATGGGATTCATTGAATTATATAAGTAAATAAAATGACATAATTTTAAATGAATCGCATGTGTATGATTTATATATATATATATATATATATATATATATAGATAGATAGATAGATATTTATTGATAGAAAATATATTAGCATTTAAAATAGTAACTGTAACTTTTAGAATCTAATTTGAAAAACAAAAACAGGAAAAAAACTTGAAAGGTCTTTTCTTTCGAAGTTGTAGAAGAAACATTTAAAATCACATTTGATGCCGGTTGATTTATTTTTTATCTCCTTCATGAAATCCAACAGCAAATCTATTGGCGTTTCTTTTTTAACTTAAGAAGGAGGCAAATGATGTTTTATCACGACTTGAGTTTCATGTAAAGAAACCGTACAGAAAGCCTTCCAGAATATGAAGCTAACGAAGGAACGTTCTGCGTCGGCTTTTTACCAGCGTCTCATTAGTTGAATAAATTTTGGCTTCTTTCCTTCCAAATTCTTGTAAGTACCGAAACATTTCTATTTGTGCGAATTGAAATATTTCGCATCTCAGTATGCAAATACGACCGGATTGCATACACCCTTCCCCCTACTTTTTGAGGACTTTCAACGCTTAGGGATGGTAGAAAAAGTTTTTTTTTAAAAGGAAGCATAAATTCAACATAAGATATTTAGAAAACTAACGAAAATGGAAATTTTATTGTTTCGCGAAAATTGTTATATTTTTATCCATAAAATTTCTTTCTTTTTAAATCTGCATTTTTTTTTGCCCAATCTGCATTTGTTTTTTCCTGTTATGAAAGCAGAATGTATTATTAGTTAAATAAGTGAAAAAATTTAAATTAAATTAAAACTTTATTTTAATTTATTTACTTAAAAAATGTTAATAGTAATAATGAAAAAATACACAAGTTTATCGATTGCATTATAGCAATACCCCCTTAATTTAAATGTCCTTATGTTCACATATTTGAAGCATAAATACACATAATATATGATTAATACTTAATTACAGAATGAAAGATATATATCAATTATTAAATTCAAATATTTCATAATATCGAAAAATTAAATAAATAAATATATCATAGATAAGATGCCCATTTCATACATTAAGGTTTATAATTAAATCAAAATTAGTACTAAAATTAGAAATTATCCAATAAAATATAAATTTTAAGAATAATATGTAATGTTATGAAAATCATCAGAAATCATATCTTTAAATGATCTAATTAAAAACATTTCTGCAACTTATTGAATATGTTATTGCTTTACTTTTGTGAAATCATTTGTATGGCTATATATATTAATATATATATTTCATAATATTATATATTATACCATGTATATATTTCCTATTAGCGAAAATATATTTATGTAAAAATATATCCAATTATATATATATATTTTATAACTAACATATAACGTAAAGAATATCATCAAAAATCATATGTTCAAATGATCTAATTAAAAACATTTCTACAACCTATTGGAACATATGATTGCTTTACTCTTAATGAAATCATATATATATGGCCATATATATTTATCTTCTCTCCTAGATGTGATAAAAGCCAGAGAGGCACATTAAACAATCAAAAGAAATATCAATGCTCCCAAGGATCGAGTAACACGGCAGAGATGAAAGGGACGAAATATTGGTTATGTGGTTAACCTGCATTGCTGAATGGATATGGCTCTGGATGTAAATGTCAAGATTTGTGGAATATGAGGAAAACTTCCCTTTTCAGATATGGGGCAGGATATATTTCGAGTTATGGGATTTCTGAGACTGATGCTGCATTATATGGGCTATATGCTTATCGGAAAACTTACCGACGGAAACTTACATTTGTGAGGATCCGATTTGGAATGATAGAGGTTGCGTATTTCAGGAAATGTTTATGTATACCCTTTTTTGTGCATTACCGGTGCCCCCCGGTATGCCGGAAAGTGTGTGGTAGGGGGAAACTATTTGGTATACATATCCTGAAATCGTTACATATTTTTACATAAAATATTTGGTTTTAAGGGAAATTTTTTCCATTTTCAGTAAACAATTTTAGTTTATATTTATTTTTCCAACATTTTAGATGTGGTAGTGTAATCATTTTTTTGTGATACTTTGCAACATAAGTTTTGTTTATTTTTATTGTTGTCATGAAATAAAAATAGGAAAATATTTTGAGAAATCATGAGTCTTTTATAGAATTGTTTGTTACATACTTGAGAACAATTGAATGAGGGACCGGGATGACAACTTTTGTAAATTTTGAATATTTCGTTCCAAATTATTTAAATTTTATTGTTTGAAAAGATCCATACATATTATCCATGTATTCCGGTTCTTATTTTGACTTTAATTAATAGTTATATATATTTAGCCAATAAATATGTTTAGTTAACTAATAACTATGTATATTTAACCGATAATTTTTATTATATATTTTTAAGTATATTTATTACATATTTTTAATAAATTTTTAAATTTGTTTTTACATCATTGTTTCCCGTCGGTAAGTTTACCACATTAGACCATTGTACCACTTACCACATTAGACCATTGTACCACAACACATCAAGGCTGGATTACAATGCCCCCATAAAAGGGAAAACTGTGGATCTGAAGTACGATTAAAACAATACATTAATGCGTTCTTTAAAAACATAAAAGTGCAACTTCAGATTCACACCTAAATAAACACTGATATTTCATACCTATTTGCCTTTATCAAACAAAACTTTTACTGTTTGCTTCTTTTTCGCTTTATTAATAACATAACTGAGAAGAATAAACGTTAGATTTATATTAAAAGCTGCTACATTAAATCAGATATTTGTCACTTATTGATCTCTGTGACTAGACAGGAGACATGGATGGGAACGTTTATTAAATCTATCATAAAATACTTTAAAAGCTTTTTGCTCATTTTTAGCCGCAAGCGGAAACTGATGCAATTGTCGTTCAATTAGCTTTTATCTTTCACAAACTTTCCCACTTTTTTTCTTTTCTTGATCCAAAAATGTCAGCTGCAGTTCGATCACCGCAGTAATAAAATAAAAACCAGAGATAACATTATTTGTGTGTTTTTTCTTAGAAAAATCTTTTAATATTTCCGTGTTTTTCTGTTCTTCCGAAAATTCAAAAATGAGATTAATTTCATTAGATATCATTCATGTTTGAAGAAGAAGAAAAATCAAAGTATGAAATTTTTTCAAAGTCTTCTCCTTTGGGAGGCTTTCTTTTTTATTATTCTTCAAAAAATTTTACAAAATAATTTAAATTTGATGGTTTTAATATTGTAATTAATTCTGGATACCGCCTACTTTTTGCAGTATGGGATTAATACTAAAGATTAGTTTTATTTTTCAATGGCGTTCATTTGGTCAATTCTTTTTGAGAAAATCCATTTTCAAAATGATATTTTAAAAGTTTTTTTCTGTGTACTTATAATTATTTTAGTTGTATAAAGAATCAGAAGATGGTTTCAGAAATAGAATTACATTCTGTTGAAGAGAAGTTATTGAATTCGAAAAAAAGGATTCAAGAAATATAAAAGAAACAGACATACATACATACATTCATACAGACAGACAAACACACAAAATTTCCACACACACACATCATATATATATATGTGTGTGTGTATATATATATACCTACTTATTACTCACTATTGAGTATATATATTTATATATATATATATATGCAATCCGAGGATTCGAGATCGAATCAATATTTATTAAAAAAATTAGAAATTATGGTTTACGCCAACTTTTGCAATTTTCATGGTTTTACATTTCCCATAATTTAGGGGACAACGAAATTTGGAGATTTTTTATTGTCCAACTGGAACTGTTTTTGACAGTGGATTAGTAAGAAAATGCTCAACAATAAAAATTTCGCTTACTCCAATAAAAAGTCTTGGGTTCACCTGAAATTTGATGCTAGGAAATATGAAATTTAAATCACAGGCGTGAATTTAGGACGGTAGAGATAAAGTAAGTAGAAAATGAACTTATAGGTGATAAAGCTTCGTTAAATTTTTAATTTTTTGCTTTTGTTAATAATTAATAGATATTGGTTTTATTATTAAATTTCCAATACCTCCAAAAAAAACCTATTAAATCAGATTCGAAGCCTGAAGATATGACCTTGTACAGACGTGGATTTAAATAAATGAGTTAATAAATTTTATTTTCTGAAGCAGTGAAACATTTGGTTTATGTGCTAATGTTTATTAAGAATGTAAAGAGCAAGCAAAAAAAAAAAATAGGGTAAGCACAGAATATAAATAAAAAAAAAAAAAAGCAACAAAACACATTAAAGCATACTTTAACCACTGATTAAGATATTTACCTGCTGTTTTCACATATGTTTTAAGCAGCATTTTTTTAAAAGAGTATGATAATTAAAGTTACACATTTATTGAAATACATTCAATAAATATGAATTAAATGTCCATAGAAAAAATAAATTCAATATTAATAAAATCAGAAATCTATTTCTTTATTTTGTAGGAAATAAATCCCCAAAATATAAAAATAATTATTTTAACTAGAAACCATATCTGGTTCTTATTATGAAATAAAGTATCATAGTTGAGAATCTTAAAAGGAAAATGATAAAGAAATCCAGACAACTTGAACGGCTGATATAGATTTCATATCTAAAGACATGAAACAAAAGCAGAATTTATTAAATCCACAAGAGAAGGAAGTTAATCATCGCAAGTTCCATAAGAAAGAAAGAAGAACATAACACAGTGCTTGATGTGTTTGTTTTATTGCTAAAAATAAAGTGAGATTTTGTCGCTGTAAAAGTGCAGCGAAAGAATGTTAGCCGCCATATTCCAACCAATCATTTCTTTCTGTACCATTGATATCCAGTATCGGGCTGACTCAGTCATCAAGCAATGTTTTACAACCATTTTGTTCTCGTACACGACTTCCCATTCCAATATTTTTAGACTTGCTTACGCTTGTGGGCAATAAAATAGGACGATACATTTCTTTTAAAGAAAATGAAGAAAAGTAAGAAAATGAATACAAGTAGTAAAGATTTTTATGTTTCTCAGGACATATGGTATCTTCTTTTCGAGTAAAAAATAAAACAATTCGTTGTTGTTTTCTTTTTCGCGCGTTTTACTATCTTGAATATTACGTGCTATGATATTTTCAGACAGTTAAAAAGTGAAAACATTTCAATCTTTTTTTACAGATTTGTAATAGTACTTAAACTAAAAGTAAATAACGTTTACAGATAAAAATGTTGTGGCTAATAGCGATATGACGTCAAAATGCTATTTTTTAAAAAAATCGTTAATTGATTTTTTCAAAGGAACATATTTGAAAGGTATAAATTAAAGTGCATGCATTAATTGAAATTTTTTTTTATTGAATTGTTTTTCGTATATTTAAAAAGTACTTTTAAAATTAAAATTTTCCTAATTTGTTAAATGTTTTTTTTAAGTGCACTCACTATAAAATTTCCCAGGGAATTAAAATGCAAAATGATTATTAGAAAATATAAAAATTTACTTTTATTTATAAATTTATACTCTATTATAATTAACCATTGAAAAACTTATTGATTGTGAAGAAAAAAAATGATTTTTACATTAAAATAAATTATATGATAGTGTAATATTTTTTTTTTCTATATTCTACTTAATGACTGCATTAGCAAGTATCGTAAATTAATTGCTAAATATACTAATATTTTTTTCATCAAATGCATCTCTTTTATTATTATTAAAAAATACATTACAATAATTAGTTTTTCTTGCTTCACAACCAAATAAAAATAATGTTACTTTTTTTTTTACGGTTTAATTTTTTTCTTATTTGGAGTCAATATTGATTTGATATTTAATATAAGTAACTGAACAAATAAAATCCCTGCCTTTTAATTTCTAACATACGCTTAAATTTTATATTTCAAAAATATTTTATGCTTTTTAGCATATAATTACACAGATCGCCTCTGTGTTTCTACTAATATAACTAATTTTTATTACTTATATTACTTTTTATTGCTTCTACTATTACTACTTTTATTAATCAATACTTAAAGTCATAATTTTATACATCAAATCTCCTAATACAGACTATCTTATATTTACATAAAATTATTGCTCTTATTAAATAATTAGGAATAATTTTAACAATTTTTAACAAAGATTGCAAATATTATTAAAATGCAATTGAGCAAATCTCTCAGAACAAATATTTAGTAAATATGGTTTAAAATTACTAGCCTAATTTTTACAAATAAATAGTCTATTTAATTTTCCCATGTTATCGAATGTAATTAAAATTAACCACTGTTAAATTAAGTTCATTTCAATAAATTGACATTGTTTATTAAGACTAGCCACACTAAATTCAAGTGGTTGAAGTTTGGAGAGTTCCGAGGTTGTCCTCAAGTTGAAAATGAGAAGCCCTGTGTTCGTTAGATACCGCTAGTTGAACACGGTATTCAAATTATTATAACATGACTAGACGCTTCTCTAGACAAATTAAACTCGCACTCTAACCTCCATTTCACACTGATTATAATGAGCGTCTAGCCAACTCGTTAGTTATTCCCATCGTTAGATTTATAGCCTGAGTCAAAACAAGTAGATATCGTAGTTTCTGTCAAAACAAGTAGATAGAGAAAAATATCAATCCAGATACTTGTGCTGAAGCTTATTCAAATATGATCCATTTAAATCACTGTCATGTTATTTATTAGTAACATGGTAGTTATTTATTAATAAAATGAGTTTTATCAAATGCATTCACAACATTAAGTTACAAATAAAGCAGTTTTGGATTAAATTAAAATGACAGATAAAAATAAATATTTATTTTCCTTTTTTTCAAAAAAAATTATGCATTAAGTGAATTACTATTAACCTTTTTGGAAATACGTGATGTATTACATAAAATCCTTTTATGTAATACATCACGTTTCTTTAATAAATTAAAATAAAATACATGCAAATACGTGTGGAAAGTTTTCTATAGATTGTGTGAAGTAATATTACCAATTCCATTCTTAATTTTTTTATGTGATACATCAAATGTTTTGAACAATTTCTATTTAGTAGGTATACACAAACTTACGGCCAAGGACCGCATACACACCAAAATAACCCTTCTAAAAATTATATTATAGATATTTATTTATATTAAATAATAACTAATATAAAATCCTGTAAAGACAAATAAAGAACCTACTGAGTGATTTTACATTAATGCCACATATAATTTAATATTTGGATGGATTTTTATAGAAACCAAGAACAATCCTTGTCAATCATATAGTTTTTATTTATTGAAATATTAATGCCTAAAAACTATTGCTCACAAATATGTGTTGATCCAAAGAGCATTCGCATGTTAATGTATTATTTAACATTACCCGCATTTACTTAACACAATTTAAAATAATACATGGTTGTGGAGATAAATATCGTAGTGATGAAAAATAAAATTATAGATAACGATATTTTACATAGATAAGGATAAAACATTACTGACAAAAAATCTCACCATTTAATCTACAATTGCATATAAAACCTTAAATAAAATATTTTTATCATTTAAATGTTTATTTTTCTTTTAAGCTGAGTTGAATCACGTTTGTTGGGTTTTTTAACCAAAATCTGAAAATATTTCAGA
Source organism: Caerostris extrusa (assembly GCA_021605095.1). Lineage (NCBI taxonomy): Eukaryota > Metazoa > Arthropoda > Arachnida > Araneae > Araneidae > Caerostris > Caerostris extrusa. The sequence continues at coordinate 55,139 of BPLR01006862.1, forward strand.
AGAATAATATATTTTTAGTAAAGTGAATATATGATGCATTCTGTTGCTGTCTGCTTGGTCTGAGCATTTCTATTGCAAAACCTTCACAAAAAAAAAAAAAAAACTGGAAGTGTCACTACGCTTATTTAAGACATGGAATCTTTTACTTTTGTGATCCTTGAATATTTTCACACTACAATATTTCCAAACTCTTTTTACATTCTAAATTCAATGACAACTTTGATGTTTATTTTAAATAGGGGAATTGAATAGCATAATTTCTCATATTTAAGCAAACGCATTCACAACATTACGTTACAAATAAAACGGTTGTGGATTAAATTAAAATGGCAGACAAAAAAAAAATACTGAATTTCCTTTTTCAAAAACAATTATTTCACTGTCTATAGCCATCTATAAATTAACCGACTTGCTTTTTAACTTAAAAAAAAACCGTATGTATTACATGAAGTTCTCTTATAAGTCATTAAGAAATATATTTAACCTAAGATTTGATAGTAATTAAATTGAGAAGTCCCTACACGCTTATATACATTCATGTTCAAGGAGTCAAAAAAAGAGGAATTTTAAATCAGTAATTACATGACATAAACACAGCAATTATCAATTATAAAATTCGTATTAATTAAGAATTGAACTTAATCAAAATTATTTTATGTTTTTATGACTATTTTTGTAAGTGAGTAAAGTGTAATTAATTTTCTATAGGAAATTCACAATTCCTGGTTGATTATTAACGAAGACTTTTTAGTAAACATCAAAAATATATTGCAACAAATCCGCTCAATTTTGCTTATTATAAAATAATAAACTGAGGGCATTTGAAATATTTTTTAATAAAAAAAAAAATTCGAAATTAACTGTGTACAAGTACTTCATATTTGTGCTATGATTCATTGAATTCTTATAAATAAATATGACATTTTAAATGAATAGATGTTAATGTATGGAATTTTAAATGTATATGATGTATATATAAATTTATTGCTAGAAAATATATTAGCTTTTAAAATGGTAACCGTAACTTTTTTTGAACCTTATTTTTTTAAAACAAAACAGAAAAAAAAAAAACTTGAAAGGATTCATTGAATAGTTATAAATAAATAATATGATAGAATTTGAAATGAATCGCCATGTATATATCAATTTATTGTAATAAAATATATTAACATTTAAAATGGTAACTGTAACTTTTTATTTATTTATTTAGTTATTTTTTATAAACCAATTATTTTAAATTAACTGTGCACAAGCACTTCATTACCGTGGTATGGTTTTTTGAATTATTATAAATGCATAATATAATAGAATTTCAAATGAATTACTATGTGGGATGCATACATAAATTTATTGCAATAAAATATAGTAACATTTAAAATGGCAACTGTAACTTTATAGAACCTTATTTTTAAAACAAAGCAGGAATAAAAAAAAAAAAAAAACTCGAAAGGACTTTTTCTTTCGAAGTTAAAGAAGAAACATTTAAAATCACATTTGATGCCGGTTGATTTATTTTTTATCTCCTTCATGAAATGCAACAGCAAATCTGTTGGCGTTTCTTTCTTTAACTTCAGGAGGAGGCAAATGATGTTTTATCACGACTTGATTTTCATGTAAAGAACCCGTGCAGAAAGCCTTCCAGAATATGCAGCTAACGAAGGAACGTTCTGCGTCGGCTTTTTACCAGCGTCTCATTAGTTGAATAAATTTTGGCTTCTTTCCTTTCCAAATTCTTGTAAGTACCGAAACATTTCTATTTGTGCGAATTGAAATATTTCGCATCTCAGTATGCAAAAACGACCAGATTACATACGCCCCCTCCCCCTCCCCCTTACTTTTTGAAGACTTTCAATGCTTAGGGATGATAGAAAAAAAGTTTTTAAAAATGGGAAGGCATAAATTCAACATAAGATATTTAGAAAACTAACTAAAATTGAAATTTTATCCTTTCGCGCGAAATTGTTGTATTTTTATCCATAAAATTTCTTTCTTTTTAAATCTGCATTTTTTTTACCAATCTGCATTTGTTTTTTCCTGTTATGAAATCAGAATGTATTATTATTTAAATAAGTGAAAAATTTAAATTAAATTAAAATTGTATTTTAATTTATTTACTTAAAAAATGTTAATAGTATTAATGAAAAAAATACACAAGTTTATCGGAAGCATTATAACAATACCCCTTAATTCAAATGTCCTTATGTGCACATATTTGAAGCATAAATACACATAATATATGATTAATACTTAATTACAGAATGTAAGATATATATCAATTATTAAATTCAAATATTTCATAATATCGAAAAATTAAATAAATAAATATATTATAGATAAGATGCCCATTTCATACACTGAAGGTTTATAATTTAATCAAAATTAGTACTAAAATTAGAAATTATCCAATAAAATATAAATTTTAAGACTAATAAGTAATGTTAAGAAAATCATCAGAAATCATCTTTAAATGATCTAATTAAAAACATTTCTGCAACTTATTGGAATATGTTATTGCTTTACTTTTTATGAAATCATTTGTATGGCTATATATATTTATATATATATTTCATAATATTATATATTATACCATGTATATATTTCCTATTAGCGAAAATATATTTATGTAAAAAATATATCCAATTATATATATATATTTTTTTATCACTAACATATAACGTAAAGAATATCATCAAAAATCATATGTTCAAATGATCTAATTAAAAACATTTCTACAACCTATTGGAACATATGATTGCTTTACTCTTAATGAAATCATATATATATGGCCATATATATTTATCTTCTCTCCTAGATGTGTTAAAACCAGAGAGGCACATTAAACAATCAAAAGACATATCAATGCTCCCAAGGATCGAGTAACACGGTAGAGATGAAAGGGACGAAATATTGGTTATGTGGTTAACCTGCATTGCTGAATAGATATGGCTGGGGATGTAAATGTCAAGATTTGTGGAATATGAGGAAACCTCCCTTTTCAGATATGGGGCAGGATATATTTCGAGTTATGGGATTTCTGAGACTGATGCTGCATTATATGGACTATATGCTTATCGGAAAACTTACCGACGGGAAACTTACATTTGTGAGGATCCGATTTGGAATGAAAGAGGTTGGGTATTTCAGGAAATGTTTATGTATACCCTTTGTGCATTACCGGTGTCCCGCCGGTATGCCAGGAAGTGGGTGGTAGGGGAAACTATTTGGTATACATGTCCTGGAAATCGTTACATATTTTTACATAAAATATTTGGTTTTAAGGGAAATATTTCTTCCCATTTTCAGTAAACAATTTTAGTTTATATTTATTTTTCCAACATTTTAGATGTTGTAGTGTAATATTTTTTGTGATACTGTGCAACATAAGTTTTGTTTATTTTTATTGTTGTCATGAAATAAAATAGGAAAATATTTTGAGAAATCATGAGTCTTTTACGCGAATTGGCTGTTACATACTTGAGAACAATTGAATGAGGGACCGGGATGACAAATTTTGTAAATTTTGAATATTTAGTTCCAAATTATTTAAATTTTATTGTTTGAAAAGATCCCATCTATGTATTCAGGTTCATATTTCACTGACTTTAACTAATAGTTATATTATTTAGCCAATAAATATGTTTAGTTAACTAATAACTATGTATATTTAACCGATAATTTTTATTATATATTTTTAAGTATATTTATTACATATTTTTAATAAATTTTTAAATTTTTACATCATTGTACCACTTACCACATTAGACCATTGGACCACAATACATCAAGGCTGGGTTACAATGTCCCCCAAAATGGGAAACTGTGGATCTGAAGTACGATTAAAACAATAAATTAATGCGTTCTTTAAAAACATAAAAAATGCAACTTACAGATATATTTCACACCTAAATAAACACTGATATTTCATACCTATTTGCCTTTATCAAACTAAACTTTTACTGTTTGTTCTTTCTTTTTCGCTTTATTAATAACATAACTCAGAAGGAACGTTAGATTTATATTAAAAGCTGCTACATTAAATCAGATATTTGTCACTTATTGATCTTTGTGACTAGACAGGGAGACTTGGATGTGGACGTTTATTAAATCTGTCATAAAATACTTTAAAAGCTTTTGCTCATTTTTAGCCGCAAGCGGAAACTGATGCAATCGTAGTTCAATTAGCTTTATCTTTCACAAACTTTCCCACTTTTTTTTTTTTTTCTCTTGATCCAAAAATGTCAGCTGCAGTTCGATCACCGCAGTAATAAAATAAAAACCAGAGTTAACATTATTTTGGGTTTTTTTTCTTACAAAAATATTTTAATATTTCCGTGTTTTTCTGTTCTTCCGAAAAATTCAAAATGAGATTAATTTCATTAGATATCATTCATGTTTAAAGAAGAAGAAAAAATCAAAGTATAATGAAATTTTTTTCAGAGTTACCTCCTTTGGGAGGCTTTTTTTTTTAATCTTTAAAAAATTGTACAAAATAATTTGAATTTGATGGTTTGATATTTGGATATTGTAATTAATTCTGGATATCGTTCTACTTTTTTGCAGTATGGATTAATACTGAAGATTAGTTTTATTTTTTCAATGACGTTCAGTTGGTCAATTTTTTTTTGATGAAATCTCTTTTCAAAATGATATTTTCAAATTTTTCTTTCAGTAAACTTATAATTATTTTAGTTGTATAAAAAAGGAAATTAGAAGATGGTTTTTAGAAACAGAATTACATTCTGTTGAAGAGAAGTGTTTGAATTTGAAAAAAAAATTGAGAAATATAAAAGGAACAAAATATACTTCCTCCATTATTTTTTAGTTCTTTTATGAGTTTTTCTGCTTAGTGGATTACAGAAACTTCATTAATTTCTTAATAAGTTCTTAATTATAGAAAAAAAATAAATAAAAAATAATATAAAAAATATCTCTTTTAGTTCTTTTTTATAATAAAGACAAACTGTAATTTTTAATTTCTGCAACAAGATTGATACACACACACAGAAAGAGATACCCATAAAATTTAAGTGAATGCCAAAGGATTTTTAAATACAAAATAAATAAATAAATAAAAGAACCAAATATTGGTGTTGATTTTTTCAATTGATACTTAAATAAATCATGATAATTGATTATATAGACCTCTCCTACATTTTTTCACCTAATGCAATGTTAAAGAATTTTAAGCCATAATCTATAATTTTAAATAATATTTAATGAAAATCTTTTAAATCACCAATTGAAACTAAGTATATGGTGACTTAACTGAGTCGCTATGTGTACGCTGCAGCGGTTTAACATATCTTTTAAATGAACTTTGTAATAGTTAAGAAACTCCTATTGAAAGACAAATGCATGAAAACATAATTTCAAAAAATTGTATTTAGTGGATTACTAACCATTGGAATAAGTAACAATTTCAATTCATTCAATATATTAGAGATAAGGATTGAAACTTAATATATGTAGACTCAAATGAGTCAATATATTATATGCTACAACGATTTAACATGTCTTTCAAATCTACTTAGTGAAAATCATGAAACCTCCTTTGAAAGATAAATGCATGGAAGCATAATTTCAGAAAAATATTGGAGTTAGCGGATTACTAACTATTGGAATAAGTAACAATTTCAATTATTTCATAACGATTTCATGGATTTTGTATATTTCCGTGAAACTAACAGTGTATAATTTTGAAGAGGGGGATATGTAAATGAATATAAAATTATATTAATCTCCTTTTTTTTGACGAATGCCACTTGAAAAAAATTCACCTATGCTTTATGATGACATTTTATTGAATTTCTAAAATGTTCTAATAGACTACACTGTTGGTTTTTTTTATAATCTCAAAATAAAACTAGCGTTTTGAATTTGAACTAAATATCCTTGAAAAGAAAAAAAAAAAAAAACAAGTGAAGTAAGACAACTTTTTCTGTTTCTTTCCCTGTCTATGTTGGTGATAAATGATATAACATTAATGACTGAAAAGGAAAAAAAAAGATGAAAATAAGTTATGAATCTCGCATACTACGTTTATACAGACAGTCGTTCTAAATTGTAATTAGACACTTCGAATGCAATGCAGCATCACACGTAGTACAAGATGGGTAACTAATTATGTCATATGCCTACTTACTATTTGTAAAAAATAAATTACATTCGAAATAAAACATTAATTAAAATATTTGTACAAAATATATTCGATTGCCCATTTTGTTTTTTACATAACAGAAAATAATTTTTTCCTCAATATATTATGTCACACAGAAAATATAATTAGTTAATCAAAATGACCATTCTGAAACTTGTAAAAGAACAGTATAGTGCTGTATTAGTAAGCTTCGATTCTTAATCCGTTAACTTGAGCTCAATATCAGTGAGGCATTTTTTTTTTTGTCCTCAAAGGCTTTCTAAAAAAATCCATGGTGCCGATCTGTTGCAGCAAATTATTCTTTCTTTTTCATCCTACATTTTTTTTCCTTCCTTTTTTAGATCACACATCTATTGAGACGTATATGTCACATGTTTCCATCGTTTCAGTCGTTACAAAATCCAAGATAAATTGGGAAAGGATTTCACAGAGATTACTGCAGCTATCACAATCCTATCAGAAAGACAAATGAAAAGTTTTCCACCATTTTTTTTTCCTTCGTATTATCACTCTTTTCCAGAGACCTTGGCATAGATCATTTTCTGTTTCTATCATTGCGTGAGGTATTGCTTGCTCAGTGGTTTTCAAGACCAGAAAAAGGTAAAATAAATAAATACTTTAATATATATAGGAATAAAGAAAAACTACACCGAACCCTTTCTTCGGCCACCCCCTAGGTTTCGCTTTGTCTTCTGTAAATCGAATTTCTGTCACCCGAGGTCATTTATCAAAACCTTCTTTCTGACATCTTTAGAAAAAGAAGGCGAGAACGAACTATGTACGAGTTCTGTATGAAGGAAGAGAAGAAAAAAATAATAAGGAGAGAAAGATGGCCATAGAGAGGAAAAGGTAGGACGTTTTATCAATTCCACGTCCCAAGTCGTCGGCAAAAAGTACATGTAAAAGTTCCCTGGATTCGTCTCTCCTTCTCAGATTCTGGACTGAAAAGGAGGTTGAGAACACATAGGAAGCAGTTGCCACACCTAATGTCATTCTTCATTCCGAGGTGATTTTCACTACTCGGCAACGGGATATAGAATTTTAGGATTAGGCCCTTTTTTTTCTTCCTGTATCTACTTTTTGACAGAAATAGTATTTTGAGTATTGAGTTAGATACAAAGCGGATGTCATCAACTGCATTCGGTAAGTACACAAAACAGTTGTGAAGGATTAGTATTAAAGTAGATTAAGTAGTTTAGATAAATTTCTTGTGAAGTACATTAAGTTAAAATACTTTTATTTAAAAGTATTTTAACTTAATGTACTTCACAAGAAATTTATCTAAACTACTTAAAATACATTTCTAAGTATTTCTTTCCAATGTTGAACAGCTTTTAGTGATTAACATGTTTCAATAAATCCTTTAAGTGATGACAAATGTGATGATATTCCAAAATGATGTCTTTCAGATTTCTCTGTCACAAGCTTCATTTAAATTCTCATATCCATCAATAGAATTTGAATATTAATTCATTAGCATTTTAGCTACTCAGCGAAACTTAATAGCAATACCTATATGAATTTCTCAAAACTTTTATGTGTTTATGTATCCATGATTTCACTGCCTCGATTTAGATCTAAATTTAACCAAAATTTGACGGGATAATGCAAATAATAGATCAACTGAAAAGGATTCGAAATTGAATTAATATTCATTAAAAAATTAACCAATTATGATTTACGCCAGCTTTGCATTTTCATGGTTTTTCATTTCCCATAATTTAGGGGACAACGAAATTTGGAGATTTTTTATTGTCAAACTGAAACTAAATTTTTGACAGTGGATTAGTAATAAAATGCTCGCCAATAAAAATTTCGCTTACGCCAAAAAAAGTCTTCGGTTTCGAAATTTGATTCTAGGAAATATGAAATTTGATTGTCACAGGCGTGAGTGTGGGAGGGTAGAGATAAAGTAGAAAAAATAATTTATAGGTGATAAAGCGTCGTTAAATTTTAATTTTTGGCATTTGTTAATATACTTTAATAAATATTGGTTTTATTGTTAAATTTCTAATACCTCAAAAAAATATTAAATCGAAGATATGACCTTGAGCAGACGTGAATTTAAATAAAATAGTTAATAAATTTTATTTTCTGAAGCCGTGAAACATTTGGTTTATGTGCTGGTGTTTAATAAGCATGTAAAGGACATGCGAAAAAGAAGAAAAAAAGGGTAAGCACACAATATAAATTAAAAAAAAAAAAAAAAAAAAGCAACAAAACACATTAAAGCATAATTTAACCATGGATCAGTTGTTTTTCAACATATGTTTTAAGTAGCATTTTTTAAAAGAGTATGATAATTGCATTTATACTTACTGAAATACATTCAATAATTATGAATTAAATGACCATACAATAAATCAATTCAATATTAATAAAATCATATTTTTTTTTTATTTTTGTAGAACAAAAATTCCAAAAATCTAAAAATAATTATTTTAATCAAAGACCATATCTGGCTATTAACATCAAGTAAAATATCATAATCGACAATCCTAAAAGGAAAATGATGAAGAAATCCAGACAACTTGAACGCCTGTTATTGATTTCATATCTGAAGGCACAGCATCAAACAAAAACAGAATTTATTAAATCCACAAGAGAAGGAAGTTAATCATCGCAAGTTCCATAAGAAAGAAAGAAGAACATAATACAGTGCTTGATGTGTTTGTTTTATTGCTAAAATAAAGTGAGATTTTGTCGCTGTAAAAGTGCAGCGAAAGAATGTTAGCCGCCATATTCCAACCAATCATTTCTTTCTGTACCAATGGATATCCAGTATCGGGATGACTCAGTCATCAAGCAATGTTTTACAACCATTTTGTTCTCGTACACGACTTCCTATTCCAATATTTTAGACTTGCTTACGCTTGTGGGCAATAAAATAGGACGATACATTTCTTTTAAAGAAAATGAAGAAAAGTAAGAAAATGAATACAAGTAGTAAAGATTGTTATGTTCCTCTGGACAGATGGTATCTTCTTTTCAAGTAAAAATAAAACAATTCGTTGTTGTTTCCTTTTTCACGCGTTTTGCTACTCTTGAATATTACGTGCTACGTTATTTTCAGACCGTTAAAAAGTGAAAACATTTCAATCTCCTTTTACAGATTTGTAATAGTACTTAAACTAAAAATAGATAACATTTACAGATAAAAATGCTGTGGTTAATAGCGCTTTGACGTTAAAATGTTAGTTTTTAAAAAATCATTAATTGATTTTTTCAAAGTAACTAATTTGAAATGTATAAATTAAAGTGCATGCATTAATTGAAATTTTTTTTTATTGAATTGTTTATCGTACATTTAAAAAGTACTTTAAAATTAAAATTTTCCTAATTTGTTAAATGTTTTTTTAAGTGCACTCACTATAAAATTTCCGAGGGAATTAAAATGCAAAATGATGATTAGAAAATATGAAAATTTACTTTTATTTATAAATTTATACTCTATTATAATTAACCTTTGAAAAACTTACTGATTGTGAAGAAAAAAATGATTTTTACATTTAAAAAAATTATATGATAGTGTAATATTTTTTTTCTATATTTTACTTAATGACTTGATGGAAGCAAGTATTGTAAATTAATTGCTAAATATACTGATATTTTTTCATCAAATGCATCTCTTTTTATTATTATTAAAAAATACATTACAATAATTAGTTTTTCTTGCTTCTCAACCAAATAAAAATAATGTTACTTTTTTACGGTTTAATTTTTTTCTTATTTGGTGTCAATATTGATTTGATATTTAATATAAGTAACTGAACAAATAAAATCCCTGCCTTTTACTTTTTAACATACGATTAAATTTTATATTTCAAAAATATTTTATGCTTCTTAGCATATAATTACACAGATCGCCTCTGTGTTTCTACTAATATAACTAATTTTTATTACTTATATTACTTTTTTTTATTGCTTCTACTATTATTGCTTTTATTACTCAATACTTAAAGTCATAATTTTATACATCGAATCTCGTAATTCAGACTATATTATATTTACCTATTTACATAAAATTATTGCTCTTATTAAATAATAAGGAATTATTTTAACAATTTTTTAACAAAGATTTCAACCATTATTAAAATAAAATTGAACAAATCTATAAGAACAAATATTTAGTAAATATTGTTTAAAATTACTAGCCTAATTTTTACAAATAACTAGTCTATTTAATTTCCAAATGTTATCGAATGTGTAATTAAAATTAACCACTGTTAAATTAAGTTCATTTCAATAAATTGACATTGTTTACTAAGACTAGCCACACTAAATTCAAGTGGTTGAAGTTTGGAGAGTTCCGAGGTTGTCCTCAAGTTGAAAATGAGAAGCCCTGTGTTCGTTAGATAGCGCTAGTTGAACACGGTATTCAAATTATTATAACATGACTAGACGCTTCGCTAGACAAATTAAACTCACACTCTAACCTCCATTTCACACTGATTATAATGAGCGTCTAGCCAACTCGTTAGTTATTCCCATCGTTAGATTTGTAGCCTGAGTGAAAACCAATAGATATTGTAGTTTATGTTATAACAAGTAGATAGAGAAAAATAGCAATCCAGGTACTTGTGATGTAGCTTATTCAAAGGTGACCCATTTAAATCACTGCCATGTCATTTATTAGTAACCTAGTAGTTATTTTTTAATAAAATGAGTTTTATCAAATGTATTCACAACATTAAATTACAAATAAAGCAGTTTTGGACAGGAAATAAATACTGAATTCCCTTTTTCAAAAACAATTATTTCCATGTCATGTGTTATCTACAAATTAAGCGATTTGCTGTTAACCTTTTTAAAAAGACGTGACGTATTACATAAGAGGATAATAATTCCTTAATACATTAGAAATAAGATACTAGATACAGTGAGTTCAGAAAAATTTCCTGTCGATTTTGTGAAGTAACATTACCAATTCCATTCTTGGTTGTTTTGTGTTATTCATCAAATGTTTCGGATAATTTCTATACACAACTTCGGTAGATTTCTGTAGAAAATTTTAGTAGGTATGCACAGTCTTATGAAAATCAAGAACAGCATATTGATTGTAACCTGACTGCGCACATAAACATATAAAAATACCCCTCTAAAATTATATAACCTATATATATTACCTTTTTTGTTCTTTAAATTATAACTAATATAATATAATGAAAAGGTAAATAAAAAGTCTACTGAGTGTTTTACATTAATTCCATATATAATTTAATAGCTGGTTTCATTTTTATAGAAACCAAGAACAAACCTTGTGAATAATATGGTTTTTATTTATTGTAATATTAATACCTAAAAACTATTGTGTGAATATATGTTGATACAAAGAACTTTTGTATTTTAATGTATTATTTAGCATTAACCACATTTACTTTGTTAGACGCAATTTAAAAAGAAACATTGTTGTGGAAATAAATATGTGATGACAAATAAAATTATAGATAAGGATATGTTACATAGATAAAGATAAAACATTACTGACAAAATATCCCTTCTTTTAATCTACAATAACATATAAAACCTTAAATAAAATATTTTTAGCGTTTAAATGTTTATTTTTCTTTTAAACTAAGTTGAATCGTGTTGGTTGGGTTTTTGATCAAAATTTGAAAATATTTCATATATTTCATATATTTTTTTGTAAAGTGGATATGTAATACATTTCTGTTGCTGTCTGCTTGGTCTGAGCATTTCTATTGAAAAACATTTCTCAATGAAAAAAAAAAAAAAAAATGAAAGTGTCACTACGCTTATTTATGACATGAAATCTTTTACTTTTGAGATCCTTGAATATTTTCACACTTCCATCTTTCCAAACCCTTTTTACATCCTAATTGCTAAGATAACTCTGATGTTTATTTTAAATAGGAACATTGAATGACATAACTTCTATTTTAGCAAACGTATTCATAATATTAACTTACAAATAAAACAGTTTTGGATTAAAATAAAATGGCAGACAAGAAATAAATATTGAATTTAATTTTTCAAATACAATTATTTTAAATGTCAAAAGCCATCTATAGATTAAGCGACTTGCTTTTAAACTTTAAAAAAGGGATGTGTTACATAATGTCCTCTTATAAATCATTAAGATATATTATATTTAACATATGATTTGATAATAATTAAATTGAAATGTCCCTATCCACTTATAAACATTCATGTTAAATGAATTAAAAGCTTTAACGTTTTTAATTTTTTAAATCAGATACAACAGAGCAAATATCAATTTTAAAATTCGTGTTAATTAAGAATCGAACTTTTTATGACTAACTTTGTAATTGATTAAAAATTAATTAATTTTCTATAGGAAATTCACGACTCCTGGTTTATTAATAACCATTACTTTATTGTAAACATCGAAAAATACATTGTAACAAATCTATTCAAATGTGCTTACTATATAATAATAAATTCAGGGCATTTACAACATTTGTTTAATAAAATAATTCTTCTAAATTAATTCTATACAAGTACTTCATAATTGTGCTATGGTTCATTGAATTTTTATACATAAATAATATGATAGAATTTTAAATGAATCGTCACGTATATGAAGCATAAATAAATTTATATCAATAACATATATTAACATTTGAAATGGTAACTGTAAATCTTTATTTATTTATTGATAAAATTATTTCTTCGAAATTAACTGCATGCAAGTACTTCATAACCGGGCTATGGTTCATTGAATCATTATAAATAAATAATATGACATAATTTTAAATGAATCGCCATGCGTATGATTTATATATAAATTTATTGCTAGGAAATATATTAGCATTTAAAATGGTAACTGTAACTTTTTAGAACCTTATTTTTAAAACAAAACAAATAAAAAAAAAATTGAAAGGACTTTTCTTTCGAAGTTGGAGAAGAAACATTTAAAATCACATTTGATGCCGGTTGATTTATTTTTTATCTCCTTCATGAAATGCAACAGCAAATCTGTTGGCGTTTCTTTTTTAACTTCAGGAGGAAGCAAATGATGTTTTATCACGACTTGATTTTCATGTAAAGAACCCGTGCAGAAAGCCTTCCAGAATATGCAGCTAACGAAGGAACGTTCTGCGTCGGCTTTTACCAGCGTCTCATTAGTTGAATAAATTTTGGCTTCTTTCCTCTCCAAATTCTTGTAAGTACCGAAACATTTCTATTTGTGCGAATTGAAATATTTCGCATCTCAGTATGCAAAAACGACCGGATTGCATACACCCCCCCCCCTCCTCCCTATACTTTTTTTGAAGACTTTCAACCCTTAGGGATAATAGAAAAAGTTTTTAAAAGGGAAGCATAAATTCAACATAAGATATTTAGAAAACTAACGAAAATGGAAATTTTATCGTTCCGCGGAAATTGTTATATTTTTATCCATCAAAATTTCTTCTTTTTAAATCTGCATTTTTTTCTTTTGCCCAATCTGCATTTATTTCTTCCTGATATCAAAACAGAATGTATTGTTATTTAAAAAAAAGTGAAAAAATTAAAATTAAAATTAAATAGATAAAATAGCCATTTCATACACTCAAGATTTATATTGTAACCAAAATTATTACAACAGTTAACAATTATCCTATAAAATATAAACTTTATAATTAATTCTAATGTAAAGAAAACCATCAAAAATCATTTCATGTAAATTTAAATGATGTAATTGAAAATATTTTATGCAAGTTATTGGAATATGTTATGCTTTTCTTTTATGAAATCGTTAATATGGCCATATATATTTATGTATATATTTCATAATATCATATATTATGTCATATACATGACTACCAATAAGTATTTGGACTCCTGTGATAGAAAAGAAAAACGAACATTATTCAAAACCAATAGTTGGTAGAGCCTCCACGAGAGGCAATTACAGCGTGAACCCTCCGGGGCATACTTTCCACAAGTCTTTGTATGACAGTTAGTGGTATTTTCTTCCACTCGGCTTGGAGAAGACATAGAAGTTCCTTCACCGATTTTGGACGGGTAGTGCACCCCTGAATTCGCCGATGCAACGCGTCCCAGAGGTTCTCGATAGGGTTGAGATCTGGGCTCTAGGCAGGCCAGTCCATTCGATGAACTCCATTGGCACCATACCATGCCTTGGTTAACGTCGAAACATGACATCTGGCATTGTCGTCCTGAAAGTAACAGGGGTCCAACCCGTAAAACTGCCACAACGTAGGAAGCACATTGTCCTCCAAAATAGTGCAATAGGCATTGGCGTTGAGCTTACCATGAATGGGGACCAAGGGTCCCAGTCCATACCAGGAGAAACACCCCCAGACCATAATTCCACCTCCGCCGAACTTGACTGTTGGTACAATGCATTCTGGCAGGAGACGTTCTCCAGGCAGACGCCAGACCCAGACCGGGCCATCCGAACGGTAAAGGGTGAACCTTGATTCGTCACTCCAAAGAATCCGTTTCCACTGATCTACAGTCAATTTCGATGTGCTTTGCACCACATTAACCGAGCAGCACGGTTGAACTTTGTGATTAAAGGCTTATGGGCAGCAGCACGACCATGAAAACCATGCAGATGTGCTTCCTTACGGATGGTATTCATTGAAACTATACTCCCGGATGCCTGTTGAAATTCCTCATGGATGAGGGCCATCGGTTGGGTGCGGTTCTTCCGAATTTCTCTGGTGAGCTCTCGTCGGTCTCTATCTCCCAGTTTCGTTGGTCTGCAGACTCGGGGCACATTCCGACAATCACCGCTCACCTTCCACTTCTTAATCACATAGGCCACTGTCGATTTTGGGTACTTCAGATCGCTAGATATGTCCCTTAAGAATCGGCCACATTTGTGATAACCGATAATTATACCTTTCTCGAAATCAGAGAGCTCCGAACTGCGCGGCATCTTGCATGCGACTAATGCCGATGCTGTTTCCTACACGATATATACCGGCGGAGTCCGTGACGTACCTCAGGACCGCAGATATCGTCATTTGCATAGGTATCCAAATACTTATTGGTAGTCAGTGTATATATATATATATATATTTATTTATATATATATATTTCATAATATTGAAAATAAATAAATATATGATTGACAAAATGTCTATTTCATACACTCAATTTTTATAATGTAACCAAAATTATTACTGAAATTAGTAATTATCCAATAAAATATAAAATTATAGCTAACATCCAACGTAAAGAAAATGATCAAAAATCATGTTTTTAAATGACCTAATTAAAATCACTTTTGTAACTTATTGGAATATGTTATACTTCACTTTTATGAAACCATTTGTACGGCCGCATATATTTAATATATATATTTCATTATATCATATATTATACCATATTAAATTTCATAATATCGTAAATAAATATCTGATAGATAAATCAATTTTTAAGATGTAACTAAAATTATTACTGAAATTAGCAATTATCCAATAAAATATAAATTATAAAACTAACATCTAACGTAAAAAATATCATCAAAAGTCATACCTTTAAATGATCTGATTAAAGGCATTTCTGCAACTTACTGGAACATATGATTGCTTTACTCTTAATGAAATCATATATATATATATAGCCATATATATTTATCTTCTCTCCTGGATGTGATAACAGCAAGAGGGGCATATTAAACAATCAAAAGAAATATCGTTGCTCCCAAGGATCGAGTAACACGGCAAACATGAAAGGGACGAAATATTGGTTATGTGGTTAACCTGCATTACTGAATAGATATGGCTCTGGATGTAAATGTCAAGATTTGTGGAATATGAAGAAACCTTCCCTTTTCAGATATGGGGCAGGATATATTTCGAGTTATGGGATTTCTGAGACTGATGCTGCATTACATGGACTATATGCTTATCGGAAAACTTACCGACGGGAAACTTACATTTGTGAGGATCCGATTTGGAATGAAAGAGGTTGGGTATTTCAGGAAATGTTTATGTATACCTTTGTGCATTACCGGTGTCCCGCCGGTATGCCAGGAAGGGTGGTAGGGGAAACTATTTGGAATATACATATCCTGGAAATCGTTACATATTTTTACATAAAATATTTGGTTTTAAGGGAAATATTTCTTCCCATTTTCAGTAAACAATTTTAGTTTATATTTTTTTTCCAAGATTTTAGATGTGGTACTAGTACTGTAATATTATTTTTGTGGTATTTTTGTAACATAAGTTTTGCTTTTATTTTTATTGTTGTCATAAAATAAAAATAGAAAAATATTTTGAGAAATCATGAGGCTTTTACACGTATTGGCTGTTACGTACTTGAGAACAATTGTATGAGAGACCGGATGATACACTTTTGTAAATTTTGAATGTTTATTCCCAAAGTAAGGATTTTTTTTTTGTTTGAAAAGATCCATACATATATATATGTATTTAGGTTCATATTACATTCACTTTTAACCAATAATATATATATATTTAACTAATAGATATATATAATTAATTGATAACTATGTATATTTAACCAATATTTATGTATATTTTTTATAATGTAAGATAAAGAAATAGATAATCCATACAGATAATATAAGATAAGAGATTAATTCACACCAAAAGATTTTTATGTCAATTAATTATGTTTGAAAACAAAATTAATATAGTAACATTAAATTAACAATCAAAATAATTTTAATTGTTCATGTCTACTTTACATAATCTGTTGAAATGTATTTAAATGTCAATACTACTCTTTTTAATTAATTTTATCACATTTAGCCCTTAATTTTTAATATCCATATCTACAAACTAATGAGTTAATTAATTTTAGAAAATCATAATATTTCGTTTTTAATTCTAGATTAATATATTAGTAACTAGTGTAATTAAATTAAGTTTATTTAATTTGTAGTTTGGTTAAATTTTGAAATTTTTAAATACTTATATTATCCTTCAACATGTGCACATGGATTATTGGTTAATTTAATAACTGAAACCCAAAATAATTTACAAAGTTTTAATTATACTTATAATGTATATTATTTAAAAGTATATGAGATACAGTACTGGAATACAATGCATCGTGGACAATTATACTCAGGTTTCTGATAGTTCATTGATGTTTAGACATCAAGATAAAAAAAATGTTTTATTTAATTACATTAGCTTCATTAATACGTATAATATATTTATCTTATATTTTTATTGCCCTAAGTAATGTTTCAGAAATTGCAATTTTTTTTCAATAAGAACAGATGATATTTTTCATTCAGATATTACCTACGACAACAGACAAACAAGCGGTAACAACTAAAAGGTGTAAACGATGATGAATGGTGGTGAATAGAACGATTAAAAATTCCGGAATTTATGTTGAATTAAATACAATTGTTCATCATACCGTACAGTAAAATTAGGAAGAAAAAAAGTGATAAATTTAAAATAATTGTCACCGCAACCGTTACGATAAGTCATGAATAAGACAATGAGTAAAAATGAAGGAATTTACGAGCTATTTTACGGATTAAATGCGACATTTAAACCGGATAGAAAAATCTCACTTCATACAACAGCAAGCATCTCACTTCGTACAAATCTCAGAAGAATGATTGGCCATTAAATGACCATGCTTCCAATTGCTGGCATTCTACAGATTAAGGTTTTAGTAGCTGAGCAGAATCAAGCTTAACTGGTTAGAGACAAAAACTAATAGTAAATTACTAAGCATATTAAATAAAATCTATTTATAAGCTTGCAATATTTCATTCACAAAATAACACATTTCATACGCAAAATAACATATTTCATACACACTTTAACCAACATAACATCTACTAAAACATAGATTTTGTTATTAAATTCTTAATTTTAAAAATTAAAAGAATAAAGTCAATTTTAAAAATAAACGAGATGTTCTTAAAGATACACTTTCTGTAGTCCATATTTTTTTAAAACACTGCAATAAAAGTCAAATATTAAAAGCAACGAATTGAAATGAAATATGAAGTATTTATTGCAAGTGCTTGAAATTAGAAGCAAATATGCAATTCACTCCGACTTTATGGCATCACTGTATTTAATTTAATTAAGCAGCAACAACGGTCGTAAAGAGAGTTACTTATTTTTTGGAAATTATGGTAGATGTTGAACTTAATGTGCCATCTAGTTTGGGCTCGCCACTTCGTAATTGAAGGTGCTGCTGAAAACGCATTCCCGGAATGCATGTTCTAATAAAAGCATCAAGGTAATCAGAAGTTTGCAAAATACGCAGCGGAATTATTATCTTTAACTATGATTATGATACTCGTGTTTGCGACCAAATTAAATTACAATGCGTCCTGTGAATACTGAAATTAATGCATCTCTTAATAATTCTTGTATTAAAAATATGTCTATTGTCTTCCTTTAAAAATTTAATTTAAATAAATGTTTATGAATTGTTTGTAATTAAAAATTATATATCGTCATAAATTATGTATTGTATAATGAGATAATACATTCTCGTGTTTTTTAAAATGAATTTCATAACGTAATTTTATTGAAGCAGAATCTAGACGAAATTTTATAAAAACTACATTTTTTTAAACAGAGCATTATTACTTGTTTCATTTAAGTTCTTATATCAATGGTATAACTAGTAGGATTATATTAGCTAGTAGGATTATATTTTAATAAATAAATTTAATTATTTGAAACCTTAAGTCTGTGCATGCTAAACATGCATGGCATTATACATGTATTTGAGTAACATGCTAAATTTAAAAAAAAAAATTAGATTCTATGCTGGTTTTTTATCTATAGTTGATTTCAAAAATTATATTAAATAAATTATAAAATTTCTGCTGTATCATTATCAATCTGTATTAACACAAATTTCAGATACAAAATATGATAAAAAAAAAGTATAGACACAGAATATAGACACAAATTCATTATTTTTCAAATTGTATATAATTTCATAAAACTGGACATGGTAGC